>JAVGWN010000071.1:19051-32571 GCA_034552555.1 Semaprochilodus insignis | reverse complement strand
GATATGACCCACACGGTCATTCTGACAGACTGTAATACACTACAGGATGCGTAGGGGGCGATATGACCCACACGGTCATTCTGACAGACTGTAATACACTACAGGAAGCGTAGGGGCCGATATGGCTCTATAAAAGTGCTCTATAATGTTTATTACACGTACACGGTTGTTGTAGAAATCAGGATGTTGGTGGCAACAACAGAAGTAATCGGTTCTTCCAGCCCTACTCGTGAGTCAGGGTAGGCTAGTTCTCCAGGCATGTTACAGCAGGGATACACCAAACTGTGCTGGACTTTGGCGTCTGGGATCCGAGTTGATGGCCCCTGCACTATAGTATCTCAGCTTTTTCTATGACATTGACGAGACAAATCAAGAAAGACTTGTTTGTCTTTGAGATGTGACAGATGATGGTATTGTATTATTTATGTTTTTTTTAGGATGTGCACTACTTGCAAGTTTACGTTAATTATTATTATTTTTATTAATATAAGTTTCTGTGTTGTTTTCATTGAAATACTGTTGTGGCTTAGAGAGTCTTACACACGGAGAGCCTCCTGTTTCGAATTAAAGGCCTCTTGTTTTTCTATGTGATTGGAAGACTAGACCCTCCACCCAACCCCCTTGTGAATAAACTGCAAGTTGTAAAGTTTGGGAGTATTCCGTGAGACTGGAATATTCCTGTTCACGATAAAGTTCACGAAAATTGGACGGGACATAAAATTCAGGATAAACTGAATGAAACATTTGCGCAATTCGAGATAATTCGATGGAAAGGTCACAATTCCAAGATGAATTCCAAACGCAGGCTACAAAAACAAATCACCTTTCAGGATTTCTTTCTCTGACCTTTTTGGATTTAAAACTTCATGCTGAAATTCCCAAGGAATTTTCACAGTATCAACAATCCCTGATTCAAATGGCCCACAAGAATTTCCTCACTTGGTTGTTTGAAAATGGACTTCCAGAACCATTGGTTCAAATAGCCCACCAGAATTCCCTACTTCCAGAATCTTCAGTTCACTCAGCCTTCCCAAATCACTGGTTCAAATGACCTTCTGGGATGGTTGCTTCTAAACTGACTCCTGGAATCATTGGCCTTTGGCAATCACTGGCTCAGATGGACCTCCGGAATCATTGGTTCGGAAGGCCTTTCAGACCCATCCGTTAACACGTCATTCCGGAATTATCTGTTTACACAGTCTTCCGGAATCCTGGTTTTCATTGCCTTCCAGAACCATCTGTTGAAGCAGTTTTCTGGGATCACTCTCTTATACGGCACTTCCGGAATCACTTTCATTAACAGCCTTCCAAAGCCCTCAGTTGAATTCCCTACGGGAATTTCCTCTATAAATGACTTTCTAAAACCTCTTCTTCTCATCGCCGTCCAGAATCATCCATTTAAACTGTCCTTTTGGGATTGTTTGAATGGACTTTTGGTGTCCTCCGTTCAAACGGCCTTCCGGGAATCCTTTAATTTCCACATCTGCTGCTGACTGTGTGGCCGCCGCCGCCGCTGCCTGCAAACTACTGATAGTGACTGTGATGCTAGGAGACACAGGGAGATGTATATAGTTCTTAGCAAGTGCTCAACATGACTGCTTTAGCTCGAGAACCGACTGACGTCAGCTATCAGGTGCACCTGGATTTACCTTATCGGAAAAGAGAGCCCTATCGGAAAACTCGGACACTCGGAGCACCTGGAGACTGATCAGTTTCGGGAGGGATCATGAAGACGGTAGACGCAAGGTGTATAGCTCAGTAAAGCAGTGTTTTTGATAAAATTGTGTACAGTGTACTTTTTTGATATGTAGAGATATGAAATGTTATCTATGTGGAACTCGTGCCTTTCCGCTCTAATGGAAAACGACAGCAAGTACGGAGTTGTAAATCACACAAACAGTGTATGTTTCAGTATTCCTGTATGTTTTTAAAGCTTGTTTTATGACGCATCTCAAGTACCAACAGTCAGCGACCGTCCAAAATAAGGTGGGAAGGACCTCCATGATACAAAGACGTTTCACCTGAATGTGCATTTGTTTTGGGATCGGATTCTTACGGAACGCACGGAATGATTTTTATTTCTTGTTGAACTTCGGCTCAGTGTCCGCACACCATGGTTTACCCGTGTGCATGTTTTCTTTCCTGTAATGAACAGAACGAACGTCATAATTGAACAGCTTTGTGTTTGAAAGTGTTTGTTTCAGTTCCCACAAGGCCTTTATTGGGTCCGGAATTGCTCCGGGTTTTGAGAACACTACCTGGGCTCAGTCATGGGTCGCTTTGTGTTTAAATGGGTTAGTTAGTTTGTTGATGTGCATGTGGAGTGTACTGGGGATTCAAGTGGGCAAGGATCTAGGGGCAGGTCTACTAAAGCTTTGGACCTCATTAACCCTACTGGGGCATTGAACAGGTACAACATCCCTTATGCATCCATAATACTGTCTGTTTAGCTCCTGAGAAAATTAGCTTGTTTTAATACAAAAATGAAATATAATAAACCCCTAATTTCATCAAATTAATATCTTGCTTTCTGAAAATAATGACTTATTATGTTGAAATAATGTCTTATTTTTCCAGAATTATGACATATGTCAAAATTATTACTTAAATTCTCAAAAAATACTTATGTTAATTTAATCTCCGGTTGTTTAAAGTAATGACCTGTTTTGTTGACTGACAGTAATGCCTTACAATGTCAAAATTATCACTTATGTCAAAATAAGGTCTAATTTTCTTAGAAGAAAATGACTTATTATGTCAAAATAATCTGTTCTGCTAAACAGTGACATATTGTGTTGAACTAATTATAGAATATTTTCCTAAAATAGACATTCTAAAAACAATACATAAATATTGTTAAGGAATAGTAATTCCTTATGTTGAGATAATGTTTTTCTTATATCAAATTAATGAGCTATTCTCTCAAAATAATGACTTATTATGTCTAAACAATGTCTTCTGACAAATTAATGAAGTACTGTCTGAAAATAAGAACTTTTTATGTGTTTTTCTCAAAATAATGACCTATTATGTGAAAATAATGACGTGTATGTTTTCACAAATAAAGACGTATGTCTCCTCAGAATAATGACTGATGTTAAAAGAAATCTTTTATTTTTTTTAACAATGATCTTTTACAATCAACTAATGTCTTATTTTCTTACAATGATAACTTTTGGTGAAGAAAATGAATTACATTCTCAAAACAATGACTTATGTCAAAATTCAGTCCCTTTTTTTTCAAAATAATGACTTTTTATGTTAAAATAATCTCTTTTTTTTACTCAAAATGATGACATATGTTGAAATAATGTCATTCATCTCAAAACAATGACCTATTATGTGGAAATAATCACTTATTTTTCCCCTAAATGGCTTATAATTTCTGGAATAGAATGTTTACACAAATAAAGACGTATATGGAAATATCTTATTTTCTCAAAATAACGACTTATGTTAAAGTTATTTATCAGTAACTTATTTCAACATAATCAAACACTAGATATTTTAACCTTTCGACAAACATTTTGATAAAGATAACTTTTTGACAACATTTTCACTTACCCAGTCAAAATCTGAGAAAATAACTCATAATTTTGATCTAAGATTAATGTCTTTGATAAGTCAAAACCTTTACAAAATAACTAATTAGTTTGTCCTAATGAGTTCCAAAGTCAGAGAAAGATGAACAGCTTTTTCTCCTACCTGGTGGAAAGAGGCTTCCATATAACATTACATAAGTCAAAGGGTAAAATTGCCTTATATTTGTTGTGCCTGTGCTCATTTGCATGAATATTCTAGATAATCCACTCACCTGGCCATCTCTTTTAGTAAATCTGCCCCTTAATCCACAAGCAGAAGGCCTTAAAATTTGAAAAACTTTATCATAGTCCATCTGAAACGTGTTACACCAAAATGTATAAATTTGCTAGTTTATTTATTTATTTGTCAGGGACAAATAATGCCCATTAACAAACAGCATCAGCACAACTGTAAATGAGCCAGAGCCCCCCCATCATATCATATATAAAACATATGTAATATGAAACATATGAGTGGTGAAACAAATAAAACTCACAAAATTAGCCAACGATCCAGCTTGCTTTGCACAAAGTAATGCACTAATATTTTGAATGCAAGGTGAAACAATTAATCAGCGAAATGAATTGTTAGCTAAAGCATATGATGCATATTTCCCTTTATATAATAGAAAAAAATCTTTTTAATTGTCAATTTTCAATGTTATTTTAAAATGTGAATCCTATTATAGCTAAATTATGGGCCATATTTGAGATACAAGATCTGTAACTGTGAGTTATTATAATAATAATAATATGGGTTCATTGATTAATTGGTCAGTAAAGCCCAAATTAGTGTTCTAAAGGTTTATTCATTCTAAAGTGTGTTAGTATGTAATTGGTGGCCTGTTATGTGAAAATCACTAATAATCGCATCATTCCTTGTAATAATGCTCAATAAACATTTTTCTTAATCCCTTTTTATGCAAGTTATTGAGCTTGAATTATCATCCAAATTCGCAAATTAATGAAATAGCCAGCATTTGCTTCCTATAAATTCTAGGTAAAATTAGTAATTTGTGGAGTTTACTGCATTAATGGTTTAATAATCGCTAATGCGTCCATGTTCTAAGGTGATGTTTTAGTTATTAATAATTGGCCAGTGTTGATTATTTATAATAATCAATAATTAATACGAATTTCTATCGTAAAGCAAAAATTAAATTAAAATAATTGAATTGCAAACTTAATATTTATTAGCATTTATGTTGTCAATAGATTGAATATGTCACTTATTTGTTGGCATATGTTTGACTTCAATAAGTAAAATTGCTTTAGAATATAGAGCACATTTAGAATTTTAAGTGATTATTAAATTCTTAGCGGTTCTTTGTGAATAAACTGCAGTAAACCTATAGATTTGACACTATCTAGAACCTGTAGCCATCAAATGCTGCCATTTATGCACTAATAAGATATAAATCTATATAAAAGGTGTATTCATATAGATCGGAATTTTGATCATTTATATTAAGTGATTTATAACAATAACATTAAGTGTTTATTGTACATTATACAGCTAGTAACACAATAATTAGTGGTTATCTCACAAAATATCTCCAATTATGTACTTATAGATCTTAATGTACAATGAATAATCTATCTGGAAAAGCTTAATTTGGGCTTTAACTGGCAATTCTAGATTGACATATTTGTGCTACTGTGACTCTATATGAAATAAGCACGTTGTTTCATATCCCAGTGTTTTATGTTCTAGATATCAGTTTTGTGGGATACGGGTGACCCAGGTGCGGGTTCTGATTTAAACGGGTGACTTAAAAGCTTTCTTTCCCAGTTTGGCGATCAGTTCCCCAAAGCCACAGTCGGTTTCATGCTTACATGCTTTGAGTCTAATTTGTTTCCAATACTGAAGAACATTGAAATATTCCAGTACCAAATCTACTGTTAACTTTAGAACCGAGTAGGTACCAGGCCAAGAGGTCCAGGGTAACATTTAAATGGTTTGATCTCTTTTCTTGTCTTAAAACATCAAGCGTTTTAGGTTTAAAGGGTTAAAACTGCTTTATATTAAGTGTATGTAATAACTATGTAGTTACATATTAATAGTACATACAACAACAATGTAATTACTAGGAGGCACGACCTAAAGTCCACAGTTATGTGACAAAAGTGGAGTCAACGTTGACTAATCACTGATGAGGTCATGAATAATACCAAAGGAGAAGGGAACTCTTTGCAACAGGCTCTACTCCATAGGTCAGTGGGCCATGATGGAACCTTCCCATTGCTAGCCTTTAGGAAACTGAAGATACAGACCTTGGAATCTTGCAAATTTGTGTCCAGCTTAGGTGCATTCTAGGTGGTCCTTGCCGAGGTGCCATAACTGGGAACACAGGTTCCTTTCCAACAAGCCCTGGATCTCCATTGCTAGCCTTTGGGAAGCCAGAGATATGAGGCCCAAAATAACCAGGCCTATTACCATAACCATGTGATCATGCAACCCCTAGTTGTTAGACTCTTAATTTAAAGTGGAACCCTTCACAGTGTTTTCAAGAGCAGTATCTGGCGACTGAAGGACCTGAAAGGTGTTATCGTATAGGACCAGTGAGTGCTCTGAATTTGGTACAGGTGAAACGCAGGTAAATACGGCTCTAAGGGACCGGAGCACCTCGTCCATTATTTCCTGACCTGTGCTTTTGAACGCTGTTGAGTGACCGGCTGTGGGTACCTAGGGTTTACTTAAGAGCTGTAGAACAATTCCTCTTTGAAGATACGGTACTTTGGGCATCAAGACTTTTGATAAATAAATATGTACATTGTAAATTCCAGCCTCTTTGTTTTCCTTCTTAAACAGAGCTTCACGAGAGCCAGTGAGGTCTGACCCATTTACCTGTTCAGCTGTGTCCGGTCACCTGGCTCACCATTCATTCAAGACACGCAAGACTTTGAGGAGAGTTATTGGAATGACTATCTAGAACTCAGTGCTAAGTTCTTTTGGAAATATTCACCCAGTTAGCTTTTTACTGATGTTCTATAAATTCAAGACATTTCTGTCAGTTTTCTGGAATAACACAGTTCCTTTGTTGGCGTTCTAGGACTTGAACAGTTTTTATTTTTTGCTGTTCTAATATCTTTTGTTCGTGTTCCAGGCTTTTAAATGAATTCTATTGACAGTGTTCAAGAATTTGTCAGTTCTAGAATAAGTCAGTTCTTTCAGAAAAAGGTACAATTTGAAGACAGTTCATTGCCAGTTTTATAGGTTTAGTTTTATATGAGTTATTTTCCAGTGTTCTAGAATTTAAAGAAAGTTATTTTGCCAGAGTTCTTTTTTCTAGAATTTGGAGCGTGTTCTTTCATCAGTGGTCTACAAATTAAACACTATCTTTTGCCAGTGTTGTAGACTGTGAAGTGAGTTATTTCACAAAAGATCTACAAATTGAAGACAAATCTTTTGACAGTGTTCTAGAATTTGAAGTGAGCTCTTTGCCAGTGTTTTAAAATATGAAAGCAGTTATTTCACAAATGATCTACAACAATTCTTTGGCCTGGTTTTTGGAATTTTAAGTGAGTAATTTCCCAGTGTTCCACAATTTGAACTCAATTATTGTGCCAATGCTTTAAAAATTTAAATGAGTTATTTTCCTAGTGTTCTAGAATTTAAATTCAGTTATTCTGATAGTGTTCAGTTCTTTCATCAATGGTCTACAATTCCAATTCTAAGAAATTCTTTTGCCAATGTTGTAGAATTTTAAAAGAGTTTTTCTGCCAGTGTTCTAGAATTTGAAGTGAATTCCTTTCACATTGTTTTAAAATATAAAAGCAGTTTTCTTGCAAATGGTCTACAATTTGAGTGTTTTAGAATTTGAACTCAATTACTATGCCAATATTTTAAGATTTCTTTTCCCAGTGTCTAGAATTTAAATTCAGTTATTCTGATAGTGTTCTAGAATTTTAAGTTGGTTTTTTTTACCCGTGCTTTAGAATTTGAAGTCCATGGTCTACAATTTGAACACCATTATTTTCCCAGTGCTATACAGTTTTAAAAGAGTTTTTCTTCCAGGTCTCCTGGAATTTGAAGTGTGTTCTTTCATTAGTGGTTTACAACTTAAACGCAATTGTTTGCCAGTGTTCTAGAATTTGAAGTCACTTCTTCCACAAAAGGTGAGCATTAAAGTGATTTTTCTAGTGATCTAGAATTTGAAGTGAGTGCTTTTCACAGTGTTTTAAACTTTGAAATCACTTCTTTTGCCGTGGTCAACAATTTGAAGACAGTTTTTTTAGCTAGTGTTTTAGAATTTTAGGTGAGTTATTTCCCAGTGTTTTAGAATTTGAAGTGAGTTTCGTACTAACACTTAAACATACTCAACCAAACACAGAAAAACATGAAGCTTTATTTAATCATCTTCTCAGGTTGACAACTTAATGTCTTGGTGTGGTTCATATTTGTCCTGTAATTGTGAACATGCACCAGCTGCACCTGTAACTGCAGGCTTCAGTAAAGAAATATGCACTTTCTACCTGAGAGTGTTTTTCCACTGTATGTTCAGAAACAAGAACTGACCCAATCATGAACCAAGTGAACTCACAGTTTCAGTTTTAGTTCATTTTCCACTGTTTTAATCACCATCATTAACAGTGTATTAGTCTTTTTGGTCATTTTATGTCAATCTAAAGCATCTAGCTAATTAGGATCCAGCAGTGCTGCTACCACTGACACTGGCAAACTGCAAATAATACAGGCTTCTGTGGCCCGCATGTCTCAAAAGTAAGCTATTAGAGCAAAAAAAATGTTGGGTCAAAATGTCCATTTTAGCTAATCCAGCACAGTGTGCCCCAGTACTAGGACCACCACTTCCAAATCCTTACTTTGCAGTTTAGGTCGTTCATTCATTTATGGAGGGTGTTGGACCCTGTTCCAGCACTCATCCCGGACAGTAAAATTGTTCTGGCCCAAACATTCCCCATTTTCATCTGGCCCACTTGCCAGACAGGTTGACGGCACTTGCGTGGACCGCTCCCGGTAGCAGGATATGGGCCACATATGTGCCAGTTTAGGGCCACGCCCTTAGCCAAAAGTAACCGACTCTGCTGGATCTGTGTCCTCAGTAAAAGTGGACCAGATGTATTTTAGGAAAGGTGGACCAAATGCATGTTGGAAATATGTGGGCAGCTTTTGGCTCCCAGCAGATTGCCAGTGCTGACAGTGGGCCAGCAGTGCCATATCTTTGCCAGATGTGGCTCACATCTGTTTGCTATGTGGGTTGGGGGAAGAGGGGGAAGCACATGCTTCACTCCTGGATCGTGGGGGTAATGCACAGTAGCGGAAGTTCTGTTTTTTTTTTTTTTTTTGTATTAGTGGTTTTGAGTGGTGGGTCAGTTCTGGCAGTGGTGGTCTGAGATATGACTGTAAACAGACTGGGTTACCAAATCCAGTTCGATCATTCCATGCGTTACATGGGCCGCAAGACCGGATCAAATCTGGATCCCCCAGATTGGGCCTTATCAAGTTTGGGTCTGAGAAACTGGCTACCATGCAACAAACAGTCACACCAATGTCTACATTTACAGAGAATCATGTGTAGAATCAAAACAAAGTCTTACTAGCATTAATGCTAACAGGTTCTTTAAAGCTTCTTAACATGCTTATGCCGCCTTTTTGGAGAACCCTCTACAAAGTGCAAGCCAACACGTCACATGCCCTCCTATTTTGCATTCTAGTGCTCTTGCTGGCTGTACAGTAGTGCTATTAGCAAACACTGAAACACTGAGGATCCTTCACAGGGGTTAATACCAATAATAGAAGCTCTGTCTGCTTTTGACATACATGAGTACATTGGACTTTCCAGCCACTGGACAGCCACTGCCCTGGTTCTGTTGCTGGTGTTTGGAGGAATCAGTAGAGGATTCTAAACACGCTCTCGGCTCATAAAAGTGAAGTAGAATCTGTTTGCATTGAGTAGCTTGTGTGAAGTCCATGCTGAGAGGAAACTGGTGGTTTTGAGAAAAGGAAATGCTCTCAGTTTATCTGATAGGCCTTTAAAACACAGTTGCTGGAGTTAAAAACCTGGTGCAGCACTGCTCAAGCACTTCTGAACACCGTTGCAGCTACTTTTGAGACAAATTAAACAGATGCTGCCGTGTCACATAAGGGTAGCATTTATTTTTGAGCGTAGGAGATAAGAGAGGTTTTTATACATGTAAACATTACAAGAAAGTGCAGACTTCGGACGATGACCTGAGGAATCATATTAGCAATATCATCAGCAGTTTATGTGATTGCGCGGTCTGGGTTTGGGTTTCCTGTTCTGCTGCTGTTGGTGTGGCTGGCAGTGGTTGTGGTGTTGGTTGACAGTGACAGGATAAAGGAGGGGCATGGCGATGCCTTGGTCCGGGTGGCGGAAAGCGCTAATGAGGTTATTGACTTTGCGAAAGAGCCGCTCCTTCACCCCAGGCGCCGTCTGCAGAGAGAAAGAAGGTGGCGGTAAAACGGGCAAGGAGGTCAATGTACCGTCGCTTGGCAAGCATCTTGGCCCCGCTCTAATAGACCCGGTTAAACTCAACTAATTATCAAGCTAATTACGGGTCAGTTAACCAAGCCACTCGCGAATGGGGTCTAAACAACTACTTAAAATCTGAGAACTGTGTGGGCATGGCTAGTAAGAAGCTTGATTGACAGCTCTCTGTCCAACACTCCAGGCCTGGGCCGCCCCTCATATAGAGCCAACATCTTTATGGCAGGTCAGGCAGCTACAGACAGGAGGTCTAGCTTTCTAGCCTTTGGTTGTGCTGGTTAGCTTCAGCTCGCTAAGTTTCTGTTTTGTGTGGGCAGGGCCAGAAATGTCAGCCTCGTGATTGGTCAGGGGAATCCTTACGTAAGTGCTACCCAAGATTAGGACCGCCTAGTTCACATGGAGAGGAGGGACAAATGGTGAATATATGGGTCAGTTATGGGTCAGTTATGGGTCAGTTGTGGGTCAGTGGAACCATATATAGAGGGTTTACTGAGGACATGTTTACCTGCAAGTTTAAGATTCCTTGTTCTTCCTAGACAATCATTAGCTGCATGCATCATTTCCTTTCTGGTGACTGGTTAACCAACCACGCTATTCATTTTGATTGGTTTTTAATAAGAGACACATGTTAAGCGAAAGTCAACAGTCACATGACTAAATACAGAAACATGCGTTGTTTACTTTAACAGGTCCTGAAACCTGAGCACTTTTAAAAAAGCAGGAAGTTCACATGGAGAGAGTTCCTCACTCTAGATAACTACATAACACGCTTTACAAGCTTGTTTATTTATTTATTTATTTATTTATTTATTTATTATTTATTTATTTATTTGTTATTTATTAACCACCAGATAATTAGCATGAAAGAGGTGTAATCTCGTTTCTATACTATGTGGCCAGTGATTGGAAGTACAAAGTGGGTGTTTCTAATAAAGTGGCCAGTGAGAGGAAGCACAAGATGTGTGTTTCTAATTAAGTGGCCAGTGAGTGGAAGTACAAGGTGGGTGTTTCTAATAAAGTGGCCAGTAATGTGTATGTATGAGACTCTCTCTGTCTTACCTCTGCTTTCCATAAGTCGCCTTCTACCTTGAAAAGCCTGTAGGTGAACACATATTGGTCGTACCTGTCCAACAGAAGCAGATGTTCTGATAAGTGGCAAAGGAAAGACATAGCTGAACAGTTGTAGCATCAGTCTTGAAGGCTGTCTTTCATCTACATAGATCATACAGCCTAATACAGTATCAGAAACCACATCACTGAGTCTATTCGAGATTATGCTGCTGCACGAGGATGATGGGGCTATAAATACTTGCGGGGTGTGAGTGACAGGATTCATAAAAGCAGATGTTAATGATAGCATAGTGTGAAGGAAGTAGCTGAATCTGTAGGTGCATGGAAGCGTACGGTCATACGGGTCTACCAGCAGTGGCTAAAATCCCAGTCTACAGGGAATTGTGCTCGGAATTGTGCCAGGGAAGGCATCCCCCAAATCTGGAGCAACTGAGCAATTCTTTGATGTAAGAGTGTCTGAACATTGATGTGGCTACATCCAGAAAGCTGTAGTGGCACTGGTTTACTGGGACCTATTATTTTGTTGCTGCTAGGCTCTACACCATTTGTCCTTTATTTCCATACAGAAGTCTGTCTCTCAGTATGGCGTCGGGCCGCCGTGTTTGCTAACCCAACACGCCAGACGTCTCGGCATGGAGCTGTAGAGGTTCCTAATGGTGTCCTGTGATAATCCATCCCATGCAGCTTGAATATCCTCACACAGTTCCTGCAGATGGTGCGGTAGGGGTGGAGGTGGAGTGACACCAGACCTTCTGGACGTATGACGCGTGACAACAGACCGTTCATCTCGGTGCTGACCACGGTGCCTCCACACCCGGATTCATTGGTCGTCTCCACCAAAACAAAAGCGGGACTCGTCACTGAAGATGACCCACTGACATTCTGAGTCACTCCATGACAGTCTGGCCCGACACTGTTGCAGTCTTTGGTGATGGTGACGTGGTGTTAAGGACAGTCGTGGTAACGGTCTGTGTACATGTAGTCCTGCGTGGTGCAGCCGTCTGACAATGGATGCCGTCTGACAAATACAGGATGACTCATGGAGGATATCACTGCTCGCTGGCTGTGTGGGTCAGTCATAATCGTGGCTGTTGGCTCAGTCAGGTACAGAGATAAGGCCCGTCCTTGCTTACGTCATGCCGAGCGAGAAACCTGAATTATTCGCATGTGTCACGTTGTCAAACCTACACACCAAATACGCCCCCCCGCCCCCGTGGTGCTGAAATAGGCGGTTGCTGAAATAAACACTAGCCCTGCATGAGCAAAGATGCCGCCCTGTGACACTGGAAATTTACACTGATCGTGCTTATGCTGTGAAGTGGTACCACAGCTTGCCCACAGATGTCAACATGATCTTATGATGATAACGTCTGGCGGCGAAGCAGGAGAAATTGCACAAACACAGCAAGATATAGCCAAGGGATGAGGGACCACCAATTTCCCCCCACCGTAATTTCTGTTCCATGTCATGCTACACTATGACTTCTTGTCCTTCAGAGATAGCCTTAAATAGAACCCAGTGAAGCACAGGAACAAAGCAGATACTGACACTGTTCACAGCTTTAGAGACTATTTATGTGCTTGCAAATATAGCTTGTGGGTAGAACTTAACTGGAAGCAGAACGTGACAGCATAGCGGCTTTAGGTGCAGCGATATATACGAGTAAGGATCATCTGGACGCCTTTTCCAGTGTATTAATGGTTTGCCAGCAGAAGACAGGCTGTCATACACAAATAGCCGAACCCATTTCATCCTGAGTCACACCTAGGGGCAGGCTGTCCTGATTCTTGTTGGGATAGAGGGGCAGGGTGATGTGTTAGGGCTACATGGCCCTTCAAACAGACTCTGAACAGAGTGTTATGGGAAATTTCCCAGAACTTCTGGGGAAGTGACCGAAGAAACCCACAGTCATTTCCTATTCAACAAGCCTAAAAATCCCCAGTAGCGTGCTGACGTCTCGGTAAGTAACTAGATAGCTATGGTCACACCGTTGTTGCTGATTTGTGGTCTCACATTTGTACATATGTTAATGTTGCTTTCCTCGCCTAGGTGTATTATGGAGTGACGTACGGTACAGCCAGCGCCAAGGCTGTCAAACAGAGCTACATAAGACTTGGGCTATTATAAACCAGTCCAACAGCACTCTAAAAAAACCAAGGGGTAATTAGCTAACCCTTAGCAATGGGGTGGCCCATACTCACTGTGAGGCCAAAGGGTAAGGGATTCAACTAAATGGCAACTAAAGGCATAGTGGCCGGACGTCTTGCGGAAAACCTCAAGGCATACAAATCTCTTTCACCAAATACATTTAGTATTGCTTGTGGAGTGCCACAATGAAATATCACTAAAGTTTGACATTAGAGCAACATGGAGAAGCAGAGTTGATCACTGTAATGG
>JAVGWN010000070.1:0-24928 GCA_034552555.1 Semaprochilodus insignis | reverse complement strand
TACTGTAACTGCACTATAACTGTACTATAATTGTAACTACTGTAACTGCACTATAACTGTACTATAACTGTAACTACTGTAACTGTACTGTAACTGCACTATAACTGTACTGTAACTGTACTATAACTACTTTAACTGTACTGTAACTGAACTATAATTACTGTAACTGTACTGTAACTGTAATGTAACTGTACTATAACTACTTTAACTGTTCTGTAACTGCACTATAACTGTACTATAATTACTGCAACTGTACTGTAACAGCACTGTAACTGTATTATTATTACTGTAACTGTACCGTAACAGCATTTTAACTGTACTGTAACTACTGTAATTGTACTGTAACTGCACTATAACTGTACTATAATTACTGCAACTGTACTGTAACAGCATTTTAACTGTACTGTAACTGTACTGTAACTACTGTAACTGCACTGTAACTGTACTGTATCTGCACAGCAACAGTCCTATAACTGTACTATAACTCTAATGTAATTGTACTATAACTGCACTGTTATTGTACAGCTATATTACAGTTACAATGCCAATGTTGTTCTACAGTTTCTCATTAGGTCGAGTGTATAACTCTAAGCTCTAAATGTAGGTATTGTGGTATAGACTGAGTCTGTTCTGCAGTTTCTCGTTAGGTCGAGTGTATAACTCTAAGCTCTAAATGTAGGTGTTGTGGTATAAACCGAGTCTGTTCTACAGTTTCTCGTTAGGTCGAATGTATAACTCTAACCCGTAAATGTAGGTAGGTACTCATTAGGTTGAATGAGATATTTGCCAGTGTAGTGTCTGAAATGATTGGTGTTGCTGCCTCTGTTTTGCGGGAGTTACTAAACAGAATGAAATCAAGTGAAATGTGAACAGAGTTTGCGGTGGTTGTTGTTGTTGTTGTCATGGTGAGAGTCATCTTTACCTCTCAGAGGATCAGAGTGTGACAGGACCGAGTCTGACTGAGAGAGAGAAAAACAGAGACAGAGAGAAAGACAAATAGTGACAAAGAGAGTAAGAAAGGAAACAAGTGGACAAAAACAGACCAAAGAGTGACAGAGAGAGGGATGAAGAGAGACAGAGAATGAGAGACAGAAAGAGATACAGACTGTGAAAGATAAAAAGAAGGAGGATAGAATGGTAAAGAGAGTGGAAGAAGAGTGGAAGAGAAGGAGCAGGAGTGAGTGAAAGAGAGTTGTACAGAGCAAGTGAGAGGTAGAAAGAAATAGCGTGGGAGTGAGAGGTAGAGAAAAAGAGAGGTAGAGAAAGCAGAAGTACAGATAATGAGAAGTAGAGTGAGAGGGGGTAGAGAGAGTGGTAGAAAGAGTGGTAGAGAGAGAGAAAGAGAAAGAGGTAGAGAAAGTGAGAGAGAAAGAAGTAGAGATAGAGAAAAGAAAGAGAGAATTTGAAAGAGCGAGAGAGAAAGTGGTAGAGAGAAAGACGTAGAGGTAGAGAAAGAGAAGTAGAGGTAGAAAGAGAGAGGTGAAGGTAGAGAAATAGAGGAATAAGAGAAAAAAAAGTTGTGAGAGGCAAAAGGAGAGAGAGAGAGAGAGAGAGAGGTAGAGAGACTGAATGTGGCTGTAAGTGATGTGGGTTTGGTGGTGAAGAGCTAACGCTCCTCAGTACACAGCTGAGTAACCATCTAAAGCAGCTTCAGCAGACTGTGAACAGATAGAAAGCCGTCGGTCTGCCTGTCTGTCTGTCTGCCTGTCTGTCTGTCTGTCTGTCTGTATGAAGTCATGTCATGCTGATGTGTAAATACCATGTGCCTGTCTACTGCAGCTTCAGTGAAAGTGTGTAAGCTCCTCACATCTGAACACCCACAGTGACTCTCTCCTGGTACACGTCCTAATCCAACAAAACTTAGGCCCCTATCCACTTCCCCTTTATCCTCCCGCAGGACCACAAATATCAGCTGTTTTGGAATACTGTTAAAGGCCCATATACGTCCACTTAGAGATTCCAGTTTTGGATTTATGTACCAAAGACACTCATAACCACCTCACTTTACCCCACAGCATTAATCAGCTGTTTATGTTACTGTACCAATATGAGCTCACTGGACAAAAAATGAGTCACCTTTTGTGTTATGGGTGGCAGTAACTTCAGACTCCTGCAGATGGCGCTGCACGAGGATGATGGGGTTATAAATCCCTGCGGGGTGTGAGTGACGGGATCCATAGATTGGGAAGAGGTGGTACAGTGCAGGGAATGTCTTGTTCCATGTGTGGAAAATGGCTCAAAAGCAGATGTTAATGATTGGCTAAAAGGAGGGACTGCATTTGGGTGTGCCAAAGACCATAGTGTGAAGGAAGTAGCTGAATCTGCAGGTGTATGGAAGCGTACGGTCATACGGGTCTACCAGCAGCGGCTAAAATCCCAGTCTACAGGGAATTCTCCTCGGAATTGTTCCAAGGAAGGCATCCACCAAATCTGGCCCAACTGACCAATTCTTTGATGGAAGAGTCTCTGAACACTGATGTGGCTACATCCAGGAACTTGGTCATAGCTGTTCTTGGTGCTACACGCTATTAGTCACATTACAGTCACAATGGACACATTTTTTGTCCAGTGAGCTTATGCAGATGAGCTCTGCTGTAATTGGCTGCTCTGTATTGTTCCTCATTTAGAAAGCAGCCCCTACTGAAACACTCATTATAACTTTAGTGTGAGTGGGCGGGGCTAAGGTGATATAGGCTAACCAAGGGAACGTTCAGTCTCAAACAGTCCTGCACCGTTTTTGCTATGGGTTCCAGGTGGAACGACATGTTTGGTTGAAGAAATGGACGTTGAGGTAGGTTTCCGATCGTTTAGTGGGCATGTCAAAGGTGTTACCCAATCAGGAGCGGCATGTATATAAACCCCGCCCTGTTATAAAAGCAGAGTGCACACAATGGATTCTAGTAAAGTCTCTAATAATGAGGCTCCTGCGGTTTGTGTACCCAACAACTAAAAACATCAGAACACACGTTTGTCTTCAAGTCTCTGGAAATTCCTCAAACAGGAAAACCTTTTCAGTTGCTGTAGTTGAAGCACCTGTTTAAGTGTTCGACATGCCACCGTTTCCATTTA
The DNA here is from genome assembly GCA_034552555.1 of Semaprochilodus insignis. Taxonomy (NCBI): domain Eukaryota; kingdom Metazoa; phylum Chordata; class Actinopteri; order Characiformes; family Prochilodontidae; genus Semaprochilodus; species Semaprochilodus insignis. The sequence goes on along the minus strand of JAVGWN010000070.1, from coordinate 21,859 downwards.
AATAAACATTTTGCCACATTTTTTGGGGTTGAACGCAGCTTAGGTTTTGTATTATCACTAGGGCAGTTCAAAAGAGGCTGTTAGTGTTGCCACACATATGTGGACTGCATTTAACATGCTTACATCCAACATTAAACTCTGTAATTAAACCAAAAAGTGGGGAAAGTTAGTTGTTTTATGATATGAGCCCCGAACTGAGCTATTGTTAGGGAGAATTTGAGGCCCAAGGCAAAGTGAATAAGTCTGCATTGGCCTCGAGCCCTCCGTTCAGATGGTTCTAATGTGTCTGTTTATATGATTTAATAAAGGCCCTGTAATTTATTCACAGTCGTTATTTAATGCAGACTTACCCGGACAGAACCTGCAGGTCTGGAGCGCCCCCTAGTGGAAGAAAAAAAGATGTCAAGTGATCCATTTGCCAGCTCTCTCTTTCCCCCTCTCTTTCTCTGTAGGCCTGGCAACCGGTCTCCATGGTGATGTCACCAGCCGCAGGGGTCCGCCCTCCTCCATGGTGCCATCTGGTCCAAAGCGGAGGCGGAACCAGGCGGAACCCGGGCGACCTGAACACGTGCATGCACAGGCCAACGGTGGGGAAGGTACAGGTGCGTCCCATCTGCTCTCGCCTGCTTTAGCCATCTGAGTCTCTCGGTTCGACCAACAGATTGAGAAAAACACACATGGCAACATTCGTCATGTGAATACACGCGTACATACACACACGTTTATGTGGAACTCTGTTTTAAATGCAGAATATAAGGATAAATATGTCACTTCCTATCTCATCTGGGCTTCTGACCTGCTAAAAACAGAGCTCAGTCTCCTGCACAGTGTTCTTCATCACCCCAACTGCAGTCAGTCACTGTGTACCTGCAGGTCTCAGAGAAGGTCTGAAGGATAAACACGCCTGTAGTGTTCAGTATCAGAATCAGAATCAGAATCAGGTTTATTGGCCTAGTATGTTGACACACACAAGGAATTTGGTTTCAGCAGTTTGTGTCTCTCTAGTACTGACAGACCACAATATACACAATGACTCCACATACACACCATATAAACAATAAATACAGACAATTACAATATACAGTTCAGTTCAAGTTAATAAGTTCACCGGACAAAACATGAGTCCCCTGTGACTGAAACGTACCTAACAGTGTGTAATACCTCCACATGCACGAATAACAGCCGTGATTGGATTTGGCATTGACTGGACAAGTTTCTGGATGTAGGCCACATCAATGTTCAGACACTCTTACATCAAAGAATTGGTCAGTTGGGCCAGATTTGGTGGATGCCTTCCCTGACGACGTTCTACTAGTAGTCCCACGGATTTTTAAGAGGATTCAAATCTGGGGATTTTGCGGGCCAGTCCACATGTGTGAATGCTCCTGAATGGCAATCAGCCCCATTTGCAGCCCTGGAAACGCCAGAACTGTCATCTTGGAATACAGGGATAGGAATGTTATGTTGCTCGGTAAGATGATGAGTAGAAGGCAAAACCTGGTTGTCCCGCAGCTCAGTGTAGACACTGTGGTTCAAATCTACTGTCACCTCAACCAAAGAACCCATTTCCACCTAATTAAAACACCCCCAGAACATCACAGAGGGGACTCGTTCTTTGTCCGGCAACTTTATGTAGTAACACTACAATATTATTGAATTCTTATGTTTTGTTTGGAAACAAAACTGTCAAAATCTAAACGTCCAACAGACAATTGATCCAATCAGCAAGTTCTCCCATTGGCTAGGACTTCAGGAGCTGGACTGAAGGCCTTATGGAGCATGCAGATGATAAGTGGCAAAGATGCTTTGCGCTTGCAGCTCAGTTGCTCTCTATTGAGTGAGAGTGCTGCCACTTTGACGCTGCACTCAAACTTCAACCGGACTGAACTTTTACCTGCTTTGCCGCTTACCTTTTCAAAAACGCAGCCTGTGAGACGAAACGATTCATATGACGCGGTAAAAGCGGCTCAGGCTGCAGGAACATGGAGGAGAAACTGATTCTCACTGTTTGTCAGTACCTCCGGGAGAAAAGTGTACCACGACACCGGTAGAAAAATAAAGCATGGCTATTGGTCAGCGGTCAGAGCATGCAGTCATGAATTAGGCATCATGCTAAGAGATACAAGCTACCAATACCTGTTAGCTTCATTAGCCTTCCAGTGCTAAAACAGAGGTGAGGAAGAACCACCGAGAAGATCCGAGACTGAAGCCCATCCTCCTCTACAACGCGCAAGTGCTAAAAGAGGTTCTGCCTTAGAAGAAACCCTAAAGAACCTTTCTTTAATGATTTGTGAGCTTCCTTGAAAGTTCGAAGCACATCTACACAGGGTGAACGGTTTATTCCAGCCGAGCCCAAAACCCCTTTAGAAAAGGTTTGTTTTTAAACTGCGGAGCAGTTATGATGGAATTACAGAGATATTAAAACAGAGTCTCTAGCATGTAGGCTACAGGAGCTTTAACCACCCACCCACCACTACACCCCCCCTACCCACCATGTAGGGGTCTTAAGCCATGCAGCTCAGGCTTGCCCTTCGGTGGATAATTATAATCGAGTTTCAAGCAATTACAGAGGAACTAATGTATTTTAAATGGCTTTCAAATTAAGAGTAAAGATTAGCTTTTTTTCCCACAACCACTTTCCATAAACCGGAGGTAAAAGGTTCAGAGGGACGGAATGAGAAACGTCCGTGTGAGCGCGGGTGTATTTAGCTCTTTGTGGGGACCAAATTGCCGTAGGATGAAACAGACAGGCTCTTCAGAAGGAAAAATACTCCTTTTTTTACTTACATATTATACACAAGAGAGCAATGTAAAGAAATACATTAGATTTTAGGATCTTAAACAATAAATAAAGACAATAAATACAAATATGAGTAAAGACATCAATAAATACAAATACTCAGCAACTACCATGAAGCCAATTGGTATGTAAAATGGTTATTTTTGTATGTTTATTCTCTTTAAATGTTTTATTATACACTGATATTGTGTAGCAACAATATGCAAAACTAAGGTGTTAATTTCCACCTTAATTTGATTTGATTTATGTTTATTTTGTGATTTATTGGCAATTTATTAAGGTTTGGAGCGCCCTCTGGTGGAAATATGTAATTGCACACAATGTAAATGCACACAATGTGTCAAAGTACATTCGGTACCTTGATTCAGCCTTGGACCCTCACAAGCGGATGGATCGGCTGACTGAAGGAGAACTGAAGTGTAAACTTGGTGAAGGTCGTGTCTTCTGAGCATGTGAGTGAATCATCTATTACTGATCATCAGATCTTCTTCAGTATGATGTTGATTTTGAGACCAGTTGAGACCTAAACACTGGGCCAGACCTTCTTGTTGAGTCTGTATGTAATAGATTCTATCATCTGAAACCCGTGCAGCTGAATTTGTAACCTTCAGATCCATCTTCCTATTTCTGTGAGCTAGAGATGGTCCAATATACCCTGTACCCCCCCTCCCATTCTATGTTCCATGTGCATATGTGCATACATGCCTCTGTGCAGGTGTTAGCATGTTAGCCTGTTAGCGTGTAAGAGAGAGATGGTTCCTCCAGTCTGTGCTAGCCGGCTGGGCTGCTCTCTAAAGACTCTTTTAATTAGGCTTTAATTGGCTAATTAACTCTCTGCTTCAGAGAGCAGCAGGATTGAGAGGAGAGGGCAGAGAGCACCCGCTGAGAGTTCCAGCTCTTTCTGCTCTTCATGCAGACGCTGAAAAGAAAAACATGACCAAAAACACTTTTCTGAGTAATATATTTGCCCTTATTATTACATGGAGGTCCTCATATATACACACAGTCTACGTCTACACTCACTGTATCAGCTCCACTGACCATATAGGAGCACTCTGTAGTTGTACAGTTCCAGACTGTAGTCCATCTGTTTCTCTGTATTCTGTATTACCCTGTTCTTCAATGGTCAGGACCCCCACAGGACCACCACAGAGCAGGTATTATGTGGGTGGTGGATCATTCTCAGCACTGCAGTGACACTGACGTGGTGGTGGTGTGTTAGTGTGTGTTGTGCTGGTGTGAGTGGATCAGACACAGCAGTGCCGCTGGACACCTCGGTGTCACTGCTGGACTGAGAATCGTCCACCAACCAGAACTATCCAGCCACCAGCGTCCTGTGGGCAGCGTCCTGTGCCCACTGATGAAGGACTAGAGGATGACCAACACTGCATTGTGCAGCAGCAGATGAGCACTGATTTCCATCTTGTCTTACTCTTTCTCTTTTATTTATATGCTATAGGCTGATTAATCAATTTAAGTACCTTAAGTACCTTAAATGAATGCCCTGTCAGTGTTCCTCACTGCCCACCTGCTCAGACGTCTCCTCATCGCCCTTAACTCGGTTCTTCATAGCTTTCTTACAGTGATAAAAACAAATAAACTCTGTGTAGTGCTGTCTGTCTGTCTGTCTGTCTGCCCAACTGCCTGTCTGTCTGCCCAACTGCCTGCCTGTCTGGCTACTTGTCTATCTGTCTGTTTGCCTGCCTGCCTCCCTGCCTGTCTATCTTAATGTCTGTGTGCATGCCTGCCTGCCTGCCTTCCTGCCTGTCTGTCAGTCTGATTGTCTGCCTGCCTAGCTGTCTGTCTGTCTGCCTCTCGGTCTGCTTGCCTGCCTGTCATGTTTGCCAGCATCACCACATCATTGCGCTGAAGCTGATGTTAACTTCTTACTGGAATGTCTGTTCCACCTTAAAGCACCCAGAGTGATCTTCTGCTTTCATACATGAGTGTATTCATTAGCTTCCAGCACGTGGCCTCACCAGGAATTCTCCCGACTCTCCTGACTACCCACTCTGGCAGGAATGGCAGAGGCACATCAGTAACACCGGTCCAGTTCAGCTTTGTCTGTATCCCATGATAACAGGGAGAAGTGAGAGCTATATCAGCTGATACTGTTCACATGTGTTACATCCTCTTTATCCCATCCGGTGTACACGACTTCACGACACAGAACCCAAGTCTGTAAGTTGTGTAGTCTACACCCATCTATACTTCTCTCTCTCTCTCTCTCTCTCTCTCTCTCTCTCCCTCTCTCTCTCTCTCACTCTCAACACACATTCTCTATTAAAGTGATAAACAGGTCTGACATCCAGTTTGCCCCATAAATAGAGAGAGAGAGAGAGAGAAACACAGCGCCCCCCAGGGGATAAACACATAAATGCACAAGAGCAACAGCCGGTCAAATGCAAAGACAGATGCGGAGGGGGGAGGTGAGAGAAAGAAAGAAATGGACAGGCAGAGAGAGAGAGAGAGAGAGAGAGAGAGAGAGGGGAGGTGACATCTGGGCTTCTGCGATGTGTGTGTGTGTGTGTGTGTGTGTGTGTGTGTGTGTATATGTGTGTGTGAGCAGGACGCTGTGTGTGTGCTTTAGTGATATACACATGCTAACAAACACACACACACACACACACACACACACACACACACGTGCCGGTGGGTGGAGCTCTGACAGGCTGTGTTCTATCAGTTTTTGGAGCTTTTATCATTTTTAGAAGGCGTTCGGTACAAATCCTGCCTGAATTAAAGAATTCCGACTGAAATAAGGAATTCCCAAAACATTCTAATATAATCAAAATACTGTAGAATTTCCCAAGGTATTAAAACAGAAATTTAAGATTCTCTACACATTCTGACTGAATTAAAGAATTCCCAGGACATTCCCCAATAAAAATCAAGAATTCCAAAGACTTTACAACAGAGTTGAACACTTCACAAGCCATACTTCATAAAGTAATTCCCAAGACATTCCATTTAAACCTGAAATTTTTAAAAATATTAAACCAGAATTCTGGTTGAACCTTGAATTCTCAAGGCATGCTAACAGAATAACATAATTCCCAGGATTTTATTACCTAGATTTATTAAAACAGAATCCAAGAACTCACCTAGCACTAAACATGAATTCTAGAATTCCAACGACATTTGGAGATTAATTATTCCAAAGAGGTCCTGCGACTGAACCGAAGTATTCCAAATATATTAAACCAGAATTCTAGAATTCCTCAGACATTCTAAATGAGTTGTAGAACTCCCAAGTCTTTGAAACAATTAAACAAGAGTTTTCCAAGACATCCACCTTAAATTCTTAAATTCCAAAGATACCTAAATTGAACTGAACAGACATTAAGATACTATACCGGAATTCTTGAATTCCCAAGGCATTGTAACATTGTAACAGCGTTACCAGGACCCCTGGATATTCTCCTAGGAGTACTAGAACTCCCAACAGAATTCTAATTCCTAAGAAACGACACAAAGATTAAAGACACTGCCTCTGTGCAGTGTGTTACTATAGGCTGTCGCTTCACTCTGGGCGTGTGTTTAGATCTCCATCTAACTGCTCCTGAATCACCTGACGTGACCTGGAGTGTCCTGCACTGATTACACCATCACAGCGCCTCAGTTTAAAGCTCTGCTGCCATCTGCTGGCAGGCGGTGGAGACGCACCGCTGTGAAGACAATAGTCACAGAGCAAACTCAGCAGCAGTGTTTATTTATGAGTGTAATAGTTTTACTACCGCAGAGAGGTGCAGGAGGGGAACAGTGCTGGATGTAGCTCTTCTATCAGATCAATTCCTCTACAAATTTCTTCCGGACTTGTCTGAGCTGTGAATGCAGCCGGAGCGAATGTGAGTCAAATTAAATTTCCTAATTGGTTTCTGAGGGGAGAATGAAACAGATTTAAATTGATCGCTGAAGCAGACTTTTGTGAGAACTGTGCCGACCCTGACTGTTCGGAGATTTTACAATACAAATTAATGTGAATCTCTCTTTCTCTCAGTCTCTCTCTCTCTCTCTCTCTCTCTCTCNGTGAGAACTGTGCCGACCCTGACTGTTCGGAGATTTTACAATACAAATTAATGTGAATCTCTCTTTCTCTCAGTCTCTCTCTCTCTCTCACACTCTCTCACTCTCTCTCTCTCTCTCTCTCTCTCTCTCTCTGCTTCAGGAACCGGGCTGGATTCTAACAGCACCAGCACATTTTTCCTCTTCTGAATGTAGAAAAACCTTCCTCATTAAGTCCTCTGTGATAAGGCTGGCGTGGACGTTACTGTAGGCAGTAGGACCCAGGGGGCACTTTAGCTCAGAAGCTCTGTTTGCTCTAGTAACTGCCTTAATCTGAAAAGTAATGGAAGCATTTAACACTAGAACAGTCAAATGTGATTTGTTCTATAGTGTGGGATTAATATAACCTGGGATTATGTCTATGGTTTGTTTTATAGTACAGGGTAAATATAACCTGGGATTATTTTGACAATATGTTTTATACAATATGATTAATATAACCTGGAATTATTTCTACATTTTTTTATTGTACAGGATTAATATAAAATTTACTTTTTTCCCCACGGTTCGTTTTATAGCACAGTATTAATCTAACCTGGGATTATTTCTACAGTAAGTTTTATACTGTAGGATTAATCTAACCTGGGATTATTTATACAGTTAGTTTTATACTGTAGGATTAATCTAACCTGGGATTATTTATACAGTTAGTTTTATACTGTAGGGTTAATATAACCTGGGATTATTTCTACAGTAAGTTTTATACTGTAGGATTAATATAACCTGGGATTATTTCTACAATTCATTTTATAGCACAATATTAATGGGATTATTTCTAAGGTTTGTTTTATTGTACAGGATTAATATAACCTGGGATTATTACAACGTTTGTTTCATAGTGTGGGACTAATATAACCGAGGATTATTATCTACAGTGTGTCCTATAGTGTGGGATTAATATAACCTGGGATTATTTCTATGATTCTTTTATAGTGCAGGAGTAATAGAACCTGGGATTTTTTTCTACATCTTGTTTCAAAGTTTGTGATTAATACATCCTGGGTTTAGTTCTACAGTATGTTTTATAGTGTGCGATTAATATAATCTGTGGTAAATTCTATTGTTTGTTTTAAAGTCATCACCTCCAACTGGATTAATATAACTTGACAATATTTCTACAGTTTGTTTTAAAGTGCATTATTAATAAAACCTGGGATTATTTCTACAGTTCGCTTTATAGAACAGTATTAACCTAACCTGTGTTTATTTTAATAATATGTTTGACTCCATTTGATTAATGTAACATGGGATTAGTATGGAATTAATGACACCTGGGATTATATCAACAGTTTGCCTTTGCTTCAGGATATACTGACATTTTATTCTAAAGCAGAATGGTCTATTTTAAATAGACTCAAATTTGATTATGTAAGATGATCTGCATCCCTTCTTTATGGTTTATTGTCTAATACAGGATTGATATATTATTCCTAAGGTATGTTTTATTCCATGTGGTTAATAAAACTTTGGTAAAACAGCAGTTTGGTGTACAGCGCAGGGTTAATGTAACCTGAGTTCATTTCTACTCCTCTAAGTTCATTTCTAACAGTGTTATGAATGTTATGTAATGAGGTTTTAAGAATGATTTACTCTCTTTATTCATTCTGCTCATATTTCATGAGCGAGGTTTATTGTTTCCGTAGTGTGGGAGAGACATATAAAGATGCAGTGATAAAATGCTTCTGTCAGGTAATAACCATGACCAAATATGGCTGTTTATGTCTACAGGTATGAATGTCAGGTGTAAGTCTTCCTGTTTATTTATTCGGAATTTTGGCGTCTGCCTGACAAGTAATTGATCACCTGTGTTTGTTTTGTACAGTTGACCTCTCGCTGATCATTCACGCTGAGGGTAATAAGATCTTCTGGGCATGTTTGATCCGGTGTGTTGATTTTGGAAAGCTCTTTCTCACGACAGGTCTTATCGCAAGACACAAAATAAGTTATGTAATGTAAGTGCAGCTTTGGGTGGAGTATAAAACTTCTGAGTAGCCGTCAGATGTGTCCACCCAGTATAAAGCCCAGAACTGCAGACAGACCGCTATTCTGCAGTGGGACACAGGTGAGCTCCTCCTTATAGCTGATCATTAAATAAGTTTTATTAAACACACATAGAGCTACAAGCTTACCGGCCTGTTTTTTCAGGAAGTGAGAGAAAGTGTTCTGCTGGAGGTGAATCGTTTGGATCTCTGTATCTGAAGCCGCTGACCAGAAACAAACAAAAGAGAAAAACAGGTATGAGGTCATCTTTCATTTACTAAGTGGTCAAACTGTCATTAGAGAAGATTAGAATAGCTAAGCTTTACCTAGAAACCATGTGACCTATAGAACAACACTGCATTTAGACGCATTTCGTTTTTTGCTGTTGTTCTTATGATGGGAGAAACACTACAGCTGCAGTTAACGATGACTGCAAACAAATCAATCAATCAATGAATCCATCAACTGATTTTGGGTTCATTTGATTAATCAATGGGATCGTTCAAAAGTTCCCTCCGTCTGACAACCAGTATCTTCTCTATGCTGCAGTGAAACAATACAGTAGAAGAATATTAGAAACATCTACCTTGTGCTACCGCAGGCTGGCCACTTTATCCGAAACACCTATACTATGCTTCAAGCAGCTGGCCACTTTACTGGAAACACCTAACTTGTGCCTCCTCTAGCTGGCCACTTTATTAGAAATATCTGTCTTATGCTTCCACTCACCGGCCACTTTATTAGAAGCACCTATATTATGCTGCCACTAACTGGCCACTTTATTGGAAACACCTACCTTGTGCTTCCACTAGCTGGCCACTTCATTAGAAACATCTGCCTCATGCGTCCGCTCACTGGCCACTTTATTAGAAACGTCTACCTTACGCTTCTGACAACATGTCTAATACAATAAACTAAAGGCATTTAGAGTGACAGTTGGGCATGTAGCACCAGCATCATCATCAAAAAAAAAGTTGCATGCGAATGAATCAAGTTTCACGCTCTGCCTCACATGCGACATTAATAAGGACGAGCCTTATCACTGCACCTGACAGTATAGTGGCTCAACAGCCACGACTGCAGACATTCAGCGAGCAGTGATGTCCCCCAGGAGTCATCCTATTAGTGCAGCACCATTGGCAGACGGCTGCACCACGCAGGACTACATGCAGACAGACCGTTACGACGACTGTCCTTGACACCACGTCAACGTCACCAAAGACTGCAATGGTGTTGTGACTGTCATGGAGTGACGCATGATGCCAGATCACTTTTGGTCTTCATTACAGGCACTTTGACCGTCCAACGTAACGTTAATGAGGTCCTGCAACCAGTGGCCCTACCTTTTATGAACGCACACTCCGATGTGCTATTCCAACAGAACAACGCTGATCCGCATACTGCTGCTGTCTCAAGAGCTTGCCCTGAACGCACAGATACTATGCCAAGGCCAGCCGTTTCACCAGACCTATCCCCAACTGAAACTGTATGGGATTCTATTGGACGTGCTGTAGCTCCATATCCAGTATTGCCCATATCAGCCTGAATTTTTCATAATTGATTGTACTTGGTAACCTTTATCTTCCTTCTGAATTGCTTTGCAATCTGACACTTTCTTCTGAGGTCAATTATTCTTTTGATGATGAGTGTATAAATACTGTGGAGAATAATGTAACAGTTTAATGGAAGTGAATACAAAACTAAAATTATTTTACATCATTTCTATCAGTCCATCCATAATGGCATTTTAGGCAGTGTACTAAGTAACTGGTTTTATATAGCAAAAATTGAGATTTAAGGTTTTATTCTGCAATGACAATATGAAATGGACAGGTACATACCTGCATACTGTACTTTAAAGAAGTAAAGGACATTAGACCATCATACTCATAACAACAACTCATAAATCTCCAATTAAATAAAACAATAGAAGTCATATTGCCCCCTACACTTCCTGTACCGTATTACAGTCTGTCAGAATGACCGTGTGGGTCATATCGCCCCCTACACTTCCTGTAGTGTATTACAGTCTGTCAGAACGACCGTGTGGGTCATATCACCCCCTACACTTCCTGTAGTGTATTACGGTCTGTCAGAATGACCGTGTGAGTCATATCGCCCCCTACACTTCCTGTAGTGTATTATGGTCTGTCAGAATGACCGTGTGGGTCATATCACCCCCTACACTTCCTGTAGTGTATTACGGTCTGTCAGAATGACCGTGTGGGTCATATCGCCCCCTACACTTCCTGTACCGTATTACAGTCTGTCAGAATGACCGTGTGGGTCATATCGCCCCCTACACTTCCTGTAGTGTATTACAGTCTGTCAGAATGACCGTGTGGTCCATATGAATGTTATAGAGCACTGCAGCTGTATTCTGTCTACAGGGAAATGGCTTGCCTAGCTGCACTTGTAATGGGAGGATCTCTCTTAGGCACCTCCATCGAGGAAATATCCAAACTAATAAACACTGACAGAAACGTCGCCATTCAAATCAGCAACTACAGCCACAAATACATCCTGACTAATCCAAGGTTGGTACAAACTGTTACAATTCAACTGTTATAGTATTTAACTATATATATATACTGTATCTTGCTTGCCACTTTATTGCAAACAACTGCCTTGTGCTGACACTCACTGGCCACTTTATCGGAAACAATTTACCTTGTGCATCCACTAACTGGCTACTTTACTAGAAACACCTACCTTGTGCTTCTGCAGGCTGGCCACTTTATTGGAAACACCCACCTTGTGCTTTTGCAGTCTGGCCACTTTATTGGAAACACCTACCTTGTGCTTTCACTCACTGGCCACTTTACTGGAAACACCTACCTTGTGCTTCCACTAACTGGCCACTTTACTGGACACACCTACCTTGTGCTTCCACTAACTGGCCACTTTATTAGAAACGTCTACCTTGTGCTTCCACTAACTGGCCACTTTATTAGAAACGTCTACCTTGTGCTTCCACTAACTGGCCACTTTATTAGAAACACCTACCTTGTGCTTTTGCAGGCTGGCCACTTTATTGGAAACACCTACCTTTTGCTTTTGCAGGCTGGCCACTTTATTGGAAACACCTACCTTTTGCTTCCACTAACTGGCCACTTTACTGGAAACACCTGTCTTGTGTCCCACTGACTCGGTGATTAGATTAGCTTTGATGTTATTTCTCTTTCCGTACATTAGGGTTTTCACCAGCAGCGGATACTCTCACAGACCCCCACATCCTACTATACAGAAGAGGACGATCGAGGCCTGTTCCTTCACCAAAACTAAAGGAACCGCCTGCGGAGCTGTTGGGGTCCTAAAATACGAGATCTGCAAACACGATGACAAACACTCGGTTGGAGATCTGGTCATAATGTTCTCCGTCCCGTACGACTACAATCTGTATGAGAACTGGTTTGCTATCGGCATTTCTAAAGAGCAGGTCTCCTGTGACGAGCACCTTTTCAAACAAATGTATTATGATGACGGGCCCTTCACCAGAGCCAAAAGCACCGGGAACGAGATCAAGTTTACTGGGAAACACAATTATGTGAAGGGGACCATGTCTCCCGCAAGCAAGTCCATTATGTATGTGGAGTTTTGGGATTTGGAGTCAGGCTGTTAGAAAAACTTCGGTAAGACTTTCTATGAGTCAGGTATCCGTAATGCATCATAAGTGCATTCGTACAAATCTATGAAGCATTCATAATGCTTTATAATACTTTACATACAGTCTTTGTAACTGCACATAAATGTTCGTAATCACACATGTAAAATGTTATTGTTGGATATCAGTGTTTTCATGACACTACTACAGTGTATAAGTTCAACAAATTTTTTATACAGCTCTGGAAAAATTGAAGAGACCACCTCCAAATCATCCCTAGTTGTACAGTTTCTGGGTTTGTGTTTGACCAAAATGAGCAGTTCTGTTTGATTCTATACACTACTGGAAACACGTCTCCCAAATTCCAGATCAAATATTGTATTTAGATCTGTTTATTTAGAAAATCACTAATGACCCTCCAGAAGCCTGTTTGTAGAACCATGCTCGCTGTGCGTTTCACCCCAGCCACCGCTCGCCAGTCTTTCTGCAGGTCACTTGAGGTCATCTTACGGTAGTTAAGTGACATTGGAATGAGGTAGCGCTCATCACGGTCAGTAGAGAGGGGGTTTGGCCCTCTGCCAGTCTGTAGCTGTGTCGTCCTGTGTGTTTGCTGCTTCACCTTGTTCTTATGAACCAGACGCTCACTGTATCTGCCAGTAAAGCTAGAACCCAACCTTCTGTTCCTCACTAAGAACCTGCTGTACATGTGGAGATGCTGATTTAAGAAGAAACTCCAGTGGGCTCTTATTTATTTCCAGAGCTGTATGTATTGTTGGTGGATTTTGCCATCTGTAAAACCATTGGTACCTTCTGGGAAGAGCCGCTTTCCCAGGAACAGAACTCGCATTTTATGCATTTACGACAGGATCTGAGTCCTGGGAAAGGCTTATCATCAGTGGTATATATCTGTAGGTTAAAGGTCAAATACCTTTAGGCTATTACTGGTTAGGAGAGGTGACCATCTGGTGAAACAACACCAACACATCTAGTTCCAAAACTACACCCCTCGTGTATGATCATTGTCTTACGGGAGGTGAAACTGTGTGTCCAGATTCTGTTTTCGGACAAGAGCTGAGACTCAACTCTGATCTTGAGCCCGTCTCCTGGTTCTCCCTTCAGTGTAAAAAAAAGACTCAACTTCACTTTGTAATGTATATATTGGTCATATATTATTAACATGGTTGGTGAGACCGGCTTCATAAAGCTTAACAACTAACGCTCTGGTCATTTACATAATGTTTAATTCTTCACTTCTAATATACAAGGTGCTGATATTAATGAGTCGTTTGGGAAGATGTTTTTGAGAATACATGTTTGTTATGAACATAATTGAGAAAGTGTTTGTCAAGATGTTTGCTATATAAAACATATATTTGTCATAATATGTAATAAAATTGCTTAGATTTACACACTGCAGTTTTTTCTGGCTTCTATTAGAAAGTTTTTCTGTTTGTGATTTTTTATGTACCATTTTTGTAAAATCTTAATGGTTCTCTGTTTTATCCAACTTTGCAAACTTGCGTGCTTTACACACAGAGATCATTTCCAAAAACATGATTGTGCAGTTTTTATTTAAAGGTATATTTTAAAAAAATCATCCCCTGTTCAAATACAAACTATCGATTCCTGTATTCTTCTGTTCAGCCTCTCTTACTTAAGGTGAAGATCAAATCAAGTTTTATTTCTATAGCGCCTTTTACAACAGATGTCACAAAGCAGATTTACAGAGAATCCTGGTCCAAGCCACCAGTGAGCATGCCAAGGGCAACAGTGGCGAGGAAAAGCAGCCCGTGATTGGAGGTAAATATTTAGATCACCAATGATAATCGATAACTGTCAGAGTAACAGATCCGAAAAGCAGATGGAAATCAGTCACTGTTACCAGTAAAATAAGCTGCTTCTGAGCGACAAATGACTTAATAAGCAGGATCTTTGGAAGCACCAGCTCCATGTAGGAAAGCTTTCCACATAGCATTGGACAACAAGTGGGTGGGTATACTGGTCCAGAATGCAGTCCAGCAGGGGCACCCAGTCAAGGCAGATGAAGCAACAGCTTCAGACAGCACAGGATGGGCAGTTAACCTTTATGCTGTGGCGTTGCAGCATTTCATATGTGTGCATTTTGCTGATGACCCGTCCAGGGTGCTTCCTGCCTTCAGCCCAATGACCGCTGGGCTCCAGTACCCACCGTGACCCAGTAGGATGAATGGCTTAGAAGATGAATGAATGAATGAATCAGAATCAGAATCAGAATCTCTTTATTTCACCAAGTATGTTACACATACAAGGAATTTGTCTTGGTGAGAGCAACACGTATGACAAGTAACAAAAACAAGTAACAAAAACACAGAACACAGAATGATTACAAAGGATTATGACATATGTTCTAAAGCATTATTATTGATTTATGAATCTTAATAAATGTACTTATAAAGCTTTACGGATGTCTGATCCATAGGAAGTATTAAGTTCCACCGGAGTCTTAACATAAATCTGGATCAAAAGCAAATACTCATTAAGTATTTCTGTATCTCATATTTTTGGCAGTGTTTTACCACCGCATGCAAAAATTATAATGTATCCGTGTGAAAAATAAAGCGATGAATGTCCAACATTGTCAGAGTGCTCATTTGTAATAGCAACATATATCAAGGTTTATGCATTAACTAAACCTTCATGCTGGGCTGATCGCCGTGTTTGGTTTTCTACAGTTGACCTCTCACTGATAAACATGTTGAAATAGCTCAGATGTGTGAGCTTGTGTGATTGCAGCGCTGGGCATGTTTGATCTGGTGTGTTGATTTTGGAAAGCTCTTTCTCATGACAGCTTTTATCACAAGACACAAAATAAGTTGCGTAATAAGTGCAGCTTTGGGTGGAGTATAAAACTTCTGAGTAGCCGTCAGATGTGCCCACCTAGTATAAAGTCCAGAACTGCAGACAGACCGCTATTCTGCAGTGGGACACAGGTGAGCTCGTCCTTATAGCTGATCATTAAATAAGTTTTATTAAACACACATAGAGCTACAAGCTTACCGGCCTGTTTTCCAGGAAGTGAGAGACAGAAGTGAATTATTTAGAACTGCAGTGAAACAACGGTAGAATATTTGGAATCAACTCATAATCAACAGAACATCTGCACCCAGAGGGAGGTGTGGGATTGCAGGGCTGTTGGGAAGGAAGATAAAGGTTACCAGGATCAATAAATGATGATAAATTTAGACTGATATGATCAATATTTATTGAGCTACACATACAGAAGTCTGTCTCTCAGTATGGCGTCGGGCCGCCGTGTTTGCTAACCCAGCATGCCAGACGTCTCGGCATGGAGCTGTAGAGGTTCCTAATGGTGTCCTGTGATAATCCATCCCATGCACCTTGAATATCCTCACACACTTCCTGCAGATGGTGCAGTAGGGGTGGAGGTGGAGTGACACCAGGCCTTCTGGACGTGTGACGCGTGACAACAAACCGTTCATCTTGGTGCTGACCACGGTGCCTCCACACACGGATTCGTTGGTCGTCTCCACCAAGACAAAAGCGGGACTCGTCACTGAAGATGACCCGCTGCCATTCTGAGTCACTCCATGACAGTCTGGCACGACACCATTGCAGTCTTTGGCGACGCTGACGAGGGTATGCTGGGAATACCGAGCTAGGTTCTTCTCATACCTGCTGATGTTGTTGGTGTGTGCCGTGGTGCTGTAAAGTTTGTGCAGTTCTGTCGTGAGGTCTTAATAAGTCCTCAGGAGGTACATAACACTATAGCAGACATTCCAAGCCCGGAGTGGGAGCCCGGAGTGGGGACGACAGAGACGCCGTTCTCCCTCTTATGAGTCAGAGTTCCATCAGAACAATTCTGAAGCGGATA
The DNA here is from genome assembly GCA_034552555.1 of Semaprochilodus insignis. Lineage (NCBI taxonomy): Eukaryota > Metazoa > Chordata > Actinopteri > Characiformes > Prochilodontidae > Semaprochilodus > Semaprochilodus insignis. Next base: position 5,539 of record JAVGWN010000070.1, on the reverse strand, counting down.
TTTTGAGATAAAACCATCACACAATGTTGCTTTAACATATCTTTGATGACGTATTACAATTATGAAAGACTGATCACATTTTCTCCATTGAAGAAACACAGGCTTTCTCAGTATATCCAAGTAAAGGGGTTCGTAGGGCGCTACGTGTAGTCTAAAACTCAAGTGAAAGAGAAGGTGATGTATCACAGTGGTGAACGTGCCTCTGTCCCAACTTTTGAAACTAGCCAGTGAATATACTGGAAATATTCGTCAGTAAATTAAAGGTTTCTCAGAATTAACTGCTCACAAAATGTCCCAACCTTTCCCAGAAACTGGGTGTATAATCTGAATTTATTTCACGGCAGTATATTTCCAGTATTTGTTTTTCTATCGCTTTCTGATGAAACATGATGAATGTGATAAGATTAGTCACCATGTGTGATGATAGCGCTGGTCATGGTTGACCTGGTATGAGTAATTTGGAAAGCTCTTTCCCATAACAGTTAGAAATAAAGTTACCCAATTAAAAGTGCTCATATTAGAAAGTGAGAGAAGGTGTTCCATTTAGATGTATTTCATATTTTGCTGTTGTTCCTATAATGGGATAAACTCCAGCTGCAGCTGAAGATTACTGAAAATCGACTGTTAATAAATTAGAAACACCTGCATTATGTATCCACTCTCTGGCCACTTTATCGGAAAGTGGTTGGACAGTGCAAGTGCTTTCCACTACTCCGCTTTACCTGTGGCTGTGGTGGCTCCTTGTAATTCATGGGCTGAGCGTATGGTAATGACATGTTATGAGTTCGAGTCACCACCCCAGGCTGAGAGACCAGTCACTGGTCTAAAACATGTGATAAAGCATAGATGTGGATGGACATAGTTTGCTAAATAATATGTTAAATATGTTAAATAATAAAATGTTTTATCATTGTCCAATTTTTAATTATTTTTTATTTTTGGGATTTTAGAGCTGAGTAACAGTTGGGATGTTGCAACAGTAAGGACTCATTCATGGCACGGTGCCAGCATCTCGGAAAACTTTCCAGCTGAAGCCCAGCCACCTATGGAAAAGTATGTAATAATATACTGTCAACATCAAACAAAAGCTTTGTGCCTCCACAATTGCAACTTTTCCCAAGAAGGAAAAACATTAAGTTTTAATGTAAAACACTGTAAAACTTATTCCAAGTTATTTTAGATCATTTTATCAGCAATTTGAAGGGAAATTGGTATTTTCAAATGACGTCAAAAATGAGAAAAGGAGATACTTGGGTCCAAACCCTCCAAAAAACCTCCAAAACTCTTCCGAGAGGCCAGGAACCACAGAACGTTCCCACAGGGACATTCCCCTTTTTTGCAGCCATCTTCTGACTGCAGACCACTTTTGACATTCTTGTTGCAAAGCTACATACTGCTGGGTCCACCTCTTCCAAAACAGATCAGCCATATACTGGACTTGTGTCCATTTGTGTAAGTATCAGACTTTAAAAACAATCCTGGTGGGAAAACAAGATGCAACTTCAGAAGAAGAATGTAATTTGAAGTTAATGGCTCAAGGTCCCGCTTGTCTTCTGACACTATGCTGAGAGGACGGTTTCTACTTTACCAAGAGGTGTGTGTACACTTTCGTCATTAAGGTTTTGCTGCCATGCAATAGAATATCTTTTGTTCCCCCAAACTTTCCTCTGATACACTTGTACACTACACGTTTGGATATGACTTCTCGAGTTGGCGTTTACCACGTTGTGAGAGCACATAATATCTGCCAGCATGTGTTAACTGTTCACATAGGATGCATGTGGAGACATGATGGTGTCCTGGTAGAATCATTGGACGTAGGCATAGCAGACCTTTTCAAACGTCCACCCACGTTTAAAGCTCCATCTTGTAACACTGGGTCTAGCTTGTAGATGCTGCTTTTGAGCTCAGACCTTTTAGCTGTTGCCAGTTCTTCCATGCCATCTAAAAAAAGGCTTGCTGTGACAAATCACAATAATGGCTTTTTCTGCTGTCCAGATCATCTAGAGTCTGGACTGTCCAGTTTGTGGATTCTGGTTCTTGTTGAGCATACAAGGTGTTTTCACTGTTTGCCTGAAGGATGTTCTTTACCTGTAAGCACCATGCCACTTATCTCTTCACTTGTTCCACCTTAAAGCACATATGCAAGTAATTAGTTGGTGGGAGTTTTATTCTCAATGATAGAACTATACACTGTTGAGTACTTTTTGATTTCAAGATCGTCCTGGGACAGCGTGAGGGAGTCCATGGGGTACTGAGGCCATTCCTCTTCAGTCTACCTTATTCCACACCTCGGGAATGCATGTCTGCTGCATTCAACAGCTGTTCCGATGTATTTCCGCTGTGAGAGCTCAGTGCCTTCTCTTATGATGAGATCCTTTTGGCAACAAATGTACTGAATCGGGTATGTTCATTTGCAATGTCCTTCAGAACAGATCAGTCCAAAAGGTTGAGGCACTGAGTTTTAGCTCCAATTCCTTTTTTAACATTCTGTCAGTTTTCACCGCAAGTACAGCCGCATTAAGCTCCAGACATGGGATCGTTATTTGCTTGAGAGGTGCAACTCTAACTGTACCATCATCAGAAGTGCCATATCCATGGTCACTGGCATCATAAGTGACGTAGTTGTGCTTGTACCGGTGTTCCAAATGCATTTGGTTGTATACACCGTGACACCTTTTTATATCACCTTGGACCAGAGACCCATTTGTCTAAAGCAGCTTGTGGTATCTCCTCATCCCAGGCATGTTTCTTCCTTCTTGGAGAGGTAATTTTGCAGTAAGTCCAAGCACTCTTTCCATTGGCAGTTTGTCCCAGACCAAATCCATTTAGCCCACTTGGCGTGAGTATATTGTTGTGTTGATGGACAAACAGACTGTGGCGAGCGCTGAGCTAACATCAAGGAGAGGTTCATTTAACCGATTTGTAGTCAGACACAGCAGCAACAAAAGCAAAGCTGACATAACAAAAAGGGCAAGGCCGAGTCAGAGTAGGGGAACAGGCAGGATTCAAAACCAGACAAAGAATCAGATCAGCAAAAACACAAAAAGGGCAAAGACAAAAGAATAATCAGAGAATCAGAAAGAAGTCAAAACCATGATGAGTAACCGGGAGAAAGTACACAACAGAGTGGCAACACATTGAGTGGTTCAATGTGAGAGAGGAGTATTTATACAGACTAGATGAGGAACAGGTGTGTGTACTCCAGAGACAGGGATCTGAAAAACGGAACAGGATTGGAGGATTGTGGACATGTGACAGTGATGTCATCGGGTGGTGGGTTATGGGAAATGGAGTCCGGGAGATCGGAGGTGAGAGGAGAACCAGCAAGAGTGACATCTATTAGGCATTGTGCTGAGCTTTCTTGACTTCCAGTTCTGAGCAAAATGTTTTTGTCCCTGTGACACTGAGCTTGTTCATCAGGTTCTTTCTACAAAAGGTTGCAGAGCTGCCCGAGTCTAGAAAGGCATACGTGTGAATGGCTTTGCTCCCTTTCAAACATTTGACTTTTACAGGGATGATGGATAATGCAATGTACAGCCTGAGTAGCTTTGAGTGCTGCCAGCCCTAGAATGCTCACCCACCTCGAGAGACACCTGTGCACTGCTGCCATCCTAAAGGGTTCAGGGCTAACTCTACATAGTATTGAGCACTTCACATTTATTCTTGTCTATGTTCTTGTGAACTTATTCAGTTAGAGGTAGTTAGCTCCTCCTACACATTTGCATGTTACAACTGTTTTCTATCCAACAATTAGTGGCCGGGATGGAGGACCCACATTCTTTCACATCTTTTTAATTTGTGTTAGATCATTTGTTTTTGCAAACATGTCTTAGACTGTGCTCCCTCTACAGGTAGAGCTTTAATGGAGAGGTGTACCAGGCCTCTGAGGTGTGCTGGTGGCACACGAGCAGTGTGTTTGTCAAGATAACAAAGAAACTTCATGAAATCCCTTTACATTTGTTTGGGGGGTTGGAAATAAATGTCAAACTCAGCATCTGCCTGGGCCTGGACTTATTGCATTGCTAACATCAGTTACTCCCACACTGGATATGGGTGGGACAGAGCTTCAGTAAGCTTTGTTTGGGTAAAGCAAAGCTTTTGTCAAAACAAAAAGTCAGAGATTTGGCTGTGGATTTATCAGACAACAAAGCAAGCAGGAGCCTGAAAGACTTGAAGTGTTCGTCATGTGGATATTTAGAGTGGATCAATGGGTGAATGGATTTTTTTTTAAATACCGCTGTGGTCTGGCTCTGTTTTGTGCTTTATAAACAACAAACAAAAGCAACCCCCATTATCCACTGTTGGATCAGCGTAAGTTTTGGAAAACTGATTCTATCGGGAAGGAGACATGCTTTGTGAAGCAGAACGGCTGCCTCTGACCGTGCCCTCCAATAGCAGGCACACCTTTGCATTTGGTCTTTCTAGGATGCCAGCTTCTGTCTTCAACTTGACTGTTCTTAGTAAGCCCTTTGAATCCGGGAAAACCTCCAAAACTAAGGCTAGGGACCACAGGGAGCTGTGCTGTCCACCACCATTACAATGTCCCCTTTTTTGAAGCCATCCTTTAACTGCAAACCACTTTTGACGTTCTTGTTGCAAAGTTCCAGTAAGCTTTGTTCAGGTAGACCAAAGGTTTTGCCACAACAAGGACTAAGTGTGGTGTCAGGATGGACATCCACACCTCCACCTCCACCTGCTGTATGCCCTCGACCGCATCGCAGTTCCAACACCATCATCAAGTTGGTGGGGAGTGAGGTGTGGTGTCTCAGGTGGTTACTGAGGTATTGCTAAATGGTTGTAATGTTAGCCCTTATCCACAAGGTTTTAATCCTTGTATCATTGTTAATTAAGCTGTGGGCAAAACATATATGCACCCCATTTATTCCTCTTGTGGGAAAATGAATCCTTATTTAGTTACTGATTGTACGAAACGCTGTACTCAAGCACACCATTCCCGATCAGACTAAACCTTCCTTTGGAGTAGTCCTTTATAACAATCAAGCTCACTTCGAGAGTGAACGCCGCTGTGTATGTTTGGTTCAGCATGTATGCTTTTTAACGCTCGTTCTCATATAACGTCACAGACCACATAAGAATGTTAGCTCTGGGTGGAGTTTGTAAACAGAAGCCTATAGACTTCCACCTACACACCTGCATTTAAAGTCCAACGTCTGCACACAAAGAGCTACTCTGCTCGGGGAGGCAGGTAAGCTCCTGTTTATAGCCAGGTAGCAGGTAAATATGTTATTTTTTATGAGGTTAAACAGGAGCAAAATTTATTTTATTCCAAGATTGAAATGAATGTGTTTTTCTGAAGGTGATGTCCTGGAATTTCTATCAGAAGACAAAACACTGGAAAACGGTAGGAGTTCTGTTTAAACAATGTTCAGTTTCTATATGTATGTATGTATATGTCTAGTGTAGAAAATGGCTCCAAAGCAGATGTTAATGATTGGCTAAAAGGAGTGACTGCATTTGGGCGTGCCGAAGACCATAGTGTGAAGGAAGTAGCTGAATCTGCAGGTGTATGGAAGCG
>JAVGWN010000069.1:0-33645 GCA_034552555.1 Semaprochilodus insignis | reverse complement strand
GCTAGGTCACCCCACGCCCACCTTCCCATAGAAGTCTGGAGAGCAGTCTTACTCAGAGAGACTGTTGAATGTATTCCAGGCTATTCCAGGCTTATATGTTAATCCTTAAAGAGAGAAATCAAAGTTTGCATCAGATATGATGTGATTTATTTCATCTACTTCTCTGTTTTAAGTCACGTTTGACTGATTACGTCTAAATACTGCACTGATAATCAGAGGACTGTAACGAACACCATCTGAAATGTTGAGACGCACCTGCTTGAAGAACATGGGACTCTTTTTAGAAGAATAACACTGAAGATAAAAATTAAAATAAATTAAACATCTTTAATCTGCAGTAGTGCGGTGTGTAGTGGTCCATAACCCAACTCTCTTTACTGTATTGCCCCTGCAGGTGGAGGCAGTTCTGTATTATGCACCAGCAGTTTCTCTATTATACACCAGCACTCTGTAATCCCACGTCATTATTGCTGAGGTCCAGGTCTCTCAGGCTTGAGTTTTCTGACTGCAGAACAGATGACACACATTCACAGGACTTCTCAGTGAGTTTACAAAGAGATGGTCTGTAATGAAGAAATAAATATATTCCATGCTCAGGTAAGGATGTGTATTCAATAACATAACATTGATAAAGATGTATATTTTTGCCAGATATTAATTCTTAATTTATTTGCAATTATGTCTCTCATTTTCACTCAGGTCCAGCTCTTTTAGGGATGAGTTAGGTAATTGCAGTGCTGAGGCCACTGTTTCAAAGGACTGGCCTGTGAGATTGCAACTAGCAATTCTGTAATGAAATGTAAAGAGCAAATAAATAGGTGAAATGACCTAGAGACATGCAGTACTGATCAGCTAGCTTATCATTTACATCCAAACCTTGGTCTCCATAACATCATGAATTTGACTGGGCATGGATTATATAAAACCTACCTTTAGACTAATTGTAGTTTTTATAGTTTTAGATATTCCTGAATCTCTTTGTAAAGAGACTTATCATTCATCTCAAGCAGACAAAGGAACATTTTGATAGATCCTTCAGGGAGATCCTGGATTTGGTCTTTGAGAACCGAATTGTTCTCTTGACGTTTTCTGCACTGTGCTCTATGTGCCTTAGGAAGCCTTGTAGCAGCCTTGTAACAGAAACCAGAGGAAAAGGTTCAGCTGGCCACTTTGGCTGTCTAGAGCTTTATAAACCACTCTCTCCATTAATTCAAGTCAACATTTATTTATATAGCGGCTTTTACAACAGATGTGGTCACAAAGCAGCTTTACAAAGAATCTGGTGTCCGAGCCCCCAGTGAGCAAGCCAAGGGCGACAGAGGCAAGGAAAAACTCCCTCAGTTCAAAAGGAAGAAACCTCGAGAGGAACCAAGACTCAAAAGGGAACCCATCCTCCTCGGGTCAACACCAGATAACAAGACAAGCAAAGGAAAGAAGCGTTCAGTGTTTGTAAGGTAGAGAAATTCTTCCAAAAGAAATCCCTTAGACCAGTTTTCCTTATGCTTAGATCTTTGGTGTCTGCAGTGTCTTCCTCTTGAAGCAACCTCAAGCATCTGCAGAACCTCCATGTTCTTGGTTGTTCTTGTTTTGAAGCAGTAAAACACACAGAAGGCGGCCATAAACTCCTGAAAGCTCAAGTGCACAAAGCAAAACACCTTTTTCTGGTAAAGCACAGATTCCTCTTGAAAGATCTCAGTGCAAATTCCAGGATACACTGAAGCCTCAGTGACATCAATGCCACAGTCTTTGAGGTCCTCTTCATAGAATAGTGCATTGCCTTTCATTAGCTGTTTGAAGGTCAGCTCAGCAAGTTTCATAATAACTTCTTCTCTGCCGGATTCAACATGTTCCCCTGTTTCTCTCCCATTTCTCTCATTATACTTCTGGTTCTTCATGGTTGATTGAGTGAGAAGAAAATGTGCTCTTCAGTCTACACTTCAGTCAAGGTTTTAGGTATTTCTGCACTACGATTTTGATCCAGGATTGGAAGCACGGTAGCAGAAATCCAACAAAAGACTGGCATGTAGCACATTACATAAAGGCTCTTTGTCATCGTAATGTGTGAGATAATTCTGCTTGCTTGGTCTTGATCCTTGATTCTCTTCCTGAAGTACTCCTGCTTTTGTTTGTCATGAAATCCTTGAATTTCTGTCACACGGTCGATGAACTGAGAAGGGATCTGACTTGCTGCTGCTGGTCAGGTGGTTATCCAGACATGAGCAGAAGGTAGTGGCTGTCCTTTAATAAGCTTTGACAAGCACAAAAATGAAATCTACATCCTGACTGGCTTTCCCCTCAGCCCAGTCCGGAATGTGACTTCTGCACAGAGACGGTTTTACTGATTCCAGCAATGCAGAACTCTTATTTTAATTTCTTCTCGTCTTGCTCTTTCTTTGACAGGTTTAATCGTTGTGCTTGTACTTTTCTCTTTTTCTTTTCTTCTGAAAGTGTTTAAAAATGTCATTACAGTTGATCGGTGTGTCTGCATATCTAGGAGCTCTTTCAATCTGTAAAACCTTGTGTTGTTCATTCACGCCTTCATGCTCCTCCTCAATGATATATATATATAGAGTTGTGTATGTAATATTTAGAAAAACCTTGTTCTCTGGAGCTCTGATGCCTTCACAGGGGCACTTTTTCTTCATGCTAGTTTTGTGAATCTCTACAACTCTGTACAAGGCATCATCCACTGGTTGGTACATGGACTTTTCTATGGCTTTGTGTGGAAGGAGAACGGGGCGTGTTTTAGATCTCTTTCTGCACTGAGGAAAAAGGATTTGTAACTAAGCTGCATTTTAGCACCCTACAAATCTTTTTTTTCTAGATCTAGTTACAAAGTTTGTTTTAAACCAGAAAATGTGTATCTGCTCTATATTAACACATTTAATACACATATCAGTCTATATAATCATAACTAGTCATTGAAGTGGACCATTATACCTTTTTAAAAAGACATTTTTTAGTGTAAAAATGTGGTCCCACTGCAAATTCACATTTAAGATTCAAGATTAATTCTGGTACCAGGTTTACCTTTGGTCAGAAGAAACACCGTCTCTAAACATCGGAGGAGCAGGCATAGAGCGATCGCTCTTTATGGACACACAGCTGGATGCTAGACATACTGATCTCTGGTGTTTATCTCTACAAGCATCACGTTTTAATCATTTTCTCCTGTGTTAAATTCAGTAAATAAACTGTGTTTGAGTTTTCACATGTGTAGAAGTGTGTTCTCTGTAGAGGTTAACTTATTTACACTTGAAGTGTAAATTAAATCAACAACAACATGGAATCTGACTAAGAGTGCACAAACTTCTGCACATGACCGTATAGTTTTGAAGTTTTAGATAAATAGAAGTCCTTCCTTGTAATTTGTAATGGGAATCCTTGATAAGCTGGACTTGTTTAGACACTGTTTAACCTTTGGTGCTGAGTTATACTGATCCCAGTTTTTACCTTTTTATTATTCTTGTAATTTTCTGTGATTTTGACTTTGTGTTGCAGTTTTGTGAACTGAGCCAGATAAGCGCTCTGCCCCACATATGTCCTTAATTACCAGTCAGCTTTTACTGTTGGAAGAACAGTTTATTTGATCATGTTCTTAATTTTTTTCATTAGATTGTAATATGGCCTGTTATAGGTTATGTTACTTCATTATTGGGCTGGTCTCCAACAAGGTCTCATCAGAGCACAACCGTGTTCTGTTTAGTTTATAAATAGTAGGATATGTTCACTGGGTTTGGCAGGGATTAGGTTGTGCTACGACTTTAAGGAGCCTAGCTATGTAACTATAAGCAAAGGAAAGCTAAAGCTACAGTTGAAACTTGGCTGTATATATATATATATATATATATATATATGTATATATATATATATATATTCCATTATCACATGGAACTCTGTGTATTTTAATACAGAGATCCAGTTTATAACATCTAACTGCTGCTATGTATAAGTGTCATATTGATCCAGATGTTTACCTTTGTTCAGATGAAAGGGCGTCATCTCTGAACTTTGGAGGAACAGGTATAGAGTGACCACTCTTCATAGACACACAGCTGGACACTGGAGATACTGATCTCTGGGGTTGGTGGAGAGCATCATCATCATCCTCATCTCTTCCATAGAGATTAATTTTCTCCTCTTCCTCCATACAGACTGTTGGTTCACTCCTGAAGGGAGAAAAAAGAAGCCAAAGAGATTCTTCATGTCCTCAAATCTTCACAGTCACTTCAGCTCTTACCTGTATCAGGTGTGTTGGATGAGATTTAGATCTAAACTCAAGGTGGTAGATTTCCAGGACAGTGCTGGAGGTTAGGGAACCAGGATTGTGACCGGAGGGTCGCAGGAGACAACTAAGTGCCCTTGAGCAAACTACCTAACCCCCAACTGCTCCCCAGGCGCCGTGGATAGGGCTGCCCACCGCTCTAGGCAAGTATGCTCACTGCCCTCTAGTGTGTGTGCGTTCACTAGTGTGTGCATATGTGAGTATTTTACTTCATAGATGGGTTAAATCCAGTGATTTAACCCATACTGACCCTCACTCCTCTATGTGTCTAATCCACAGCTGTACTGACCCTCACTCCTCTACGTGTCTAATCCACAGCCGTACTGACCCTCACTCCTCTATGTGTCTAATCCACAGTCGTACTGACCCTCACTCCTCTATGTGTCTAATCCACAGCCGTACTGACCCACACTCCTCTGTGTCTAATCCACAGTCATACTGACCCTCACTCCTCCGTGTCTAATCTACAGTCATACTGACCCTCACTCCTCTATGTCTAATCCACAGCCGTACTGACCCACACTCCTCTATGTGTCTAATCCACAGCCGTACTGACCCTCACTCCTCTATACATTTACATGCTTAAATTGCTTCATATTGAATGTACTAAGGAATTTTAAGATTTCTACTGGGCCATATTTTGTTCGATTTATTAACTAGGCAGAAAAAATAATTTAAAGACTGAAAGAACTTCAAACAGGAACAGAATACGATGACAGACTTCTTCTGCTGTAGCTGAGATTCAGCATTCATTCTTCAATGAATAGAGCAGAGCTCTGAGCCTTTATTTCAGTGTTGTTTGCCCTAATGTTTGGAGAAATAAGCTTTTGTATTTATGCCACTTCACTCACTAGCTTAGCATAGCTTAGCCTATCTGCTGAAATGTTAGTGAGGTGGTATGAAAGCTGACCTTCACAGGTTGGAAGAAGGAATTTAAGCCCAGGATGGATATTTCTGTCTTCTTCTCAGGTTTTTCAGCTCCAGGTTCAGTCTGCAGTCAACAGTCTGGTAAATCTAGCAGCTCTGTCTGGTAATCTAGCAGCTCTATCTGATAATGTTACTGGACTTTGGACTTGAGGTGTTTTTTCCTGCTAGTGAGGATCAATATAACATCCACGCAGCTCTGTGCTGAGCTTAACCAAAGCAGACTGAAAGATACACAAACAGATAGACAGATAGGTTGACAGATATCAGATCAGATCTACCATATGTACCTGATCCTTCAAATGACCAGTTATGTTTATTTCTGTCAGTTTCACTCGTCTTAGTGAATTCCTTCTTTCATTCCTTCATTTGTTCTTTCTTTCTACTGCTCTGTAACAAATAACATGTCAATATTTTCTCTTCATTCTAAACTATGCTGATGATCTAAGGACCTCTGAAGATTCACATTCACCACAGCTCTCACTGAAATGACCTGAAGATGTCCACTAGAGGGAGCTATTTCATGTGAATGCCCTGAACACTGATTAAGTGTATTTTTCTCCTCTTTTCCCTGTGCCTAGATATTGAGCATGTATCTGATATATTGTTTTGACCTTAATGACAACTAGAACCTTTAATTTCAAAAGATTATGATTATTATTATTATTAGTAGTAGTAGTAGTATTGGGCAGCACCAAACACAACCTGCTGTCTTTCTCAGGAACACTCAGCACTACGAATAAGAAGTAAAACTTGACCAAATTAAATAAACAAAAATAAATGTATGTTAGACATGTAGGTATAAAGCAGTCTAAAATCTGACAGCCCTGCTGAAAACTAGCACTGGCCAGCACAAAATCCACACAGGTCTAAACTGGTATTAGTTGGTTTATCTGGGATGTGAGAAACATACACAACACTGATAACACATCTCTTCATGTTACTTGTGCACTATTCTATATTGTAGATGTACTTAATCACCACAGTTATTTACTCAATACTGTTACGTACTCACTCTGGGTACTAACTATAGTTACTTATTTATTATGATTACTTATTCACTATAATCATTTATTCACTAGAATGATTTATTTACTGTAATTACTTATTCACTATATTTACTTATTGTACTTATTCACTGTAGTTACTTATTCATTATAGTTACTTATTATAGTTACTTATTCACTATAGTTACTTATTCACTATAGTTAATTATTCACTATAGTTACTTATTTATTATAGTTACTTATTCACTATAGTTACTTATTTATTATAATTACTTATTTATTATAGGTACTTAACCACTATAGTTACTTATTATAGCTACTTATTCACTATAGTTACTTATTCACTATAGTTACTTATTATAGTTACTTATTATAGTTACTTATTCACTATAGTTACTTATTATAGTTACTTATTCACTATAGTTATTATAGTTACTTATTCACTATAATTACTTATTCACTATAGTTACTTATTATAGTTACTTATTCACTATAGTTATTATAGTTACTTATTCACTATAGTTACTTATTCACTATAGTTACTTATTATAGTTACTTATTCACTATAGTTACTTATTCACTATAGTAAGTTACTTATCTATTACAGTTACTTATTTATTACAGTTACTTATTCACTATAGTTACTTATTATAGTTACTTATTCACTATAGTTATTATAGTTACTTATTCACTATAATTACTTATTCACTATAGTTACTTATTATAGTTACTTATTCACTATAGTTACTTATTCACTATAGTTAATTATTCACTATAGTTACTTATTTATTATAGTTACTTATTCACTATAGTTACTTATTATAGTTACTTATTATAGTTACTTATTCACTATAGTTACTTATTATAGTTACTTATTCACTATAGTTATTATAGTTACTTATTCACTATAATTACTTATTCACTATAGTTACTTATTATAGTTACTTATTCACTATAGTTACTTATTCACTATAGTTAATTATTCACTATAGTTACTTATTTATTATAGTTACTTATTCACTATAGTTACTTATTTATTATAATTACTTATTTATTATAGGTACTTAACCACTATAGTTACTTATTATAGCTACTTATTCACTATAGTTACTTATTCACTATAGTTACTTATTATAGTTACTTATTATAGTTACTTATTCACTATAGTTACTTATTATAGTTACTTATTCACTATAGTTATTATAGTTACTTATTCACTATAGTTACTTATTCACTATAGTTACTTATTATAGTTACTTATTCACTATAGTAACTTACTTATTTATTACAGTTACTTATTTATTACAGTTACTTATTCACTATAGTTACTTATTATAGTTACTTATTCACTATAGTAAGTTACTTATTTATTACAGTTACTTATTTATTACAGTTATTTATTACAGTTACTTATTCACTATAGTTACTTATTATAGTTACTTATTCACTATAGTTACTTATTATAGTTACTTATTCACTATAGTAAGTTACTTATTTATTATAGTTACTTATTCACTATAGTAAGTTACTTATTTATTACAGTTACATATTTATTACAGTTACTTATTCACTATAGTTACTTATTATAGTTACTTATTTATTAATCATAGTTACTTATTATAGTTACTTATTTATTAATTATAGTTACTTATTTATTACAGTTACTTATTCACTATAGTTACTTATTATAGTTACTTATTCACCATAGTTATTATAGTTACTTATTCACTATAGTTACTTATTCACTATAGTTACTTATTATAGTTACTTATTCACTATAGTTACTTATTCACTATAGTAAGTTACTTATCTATTACAGTTACTTATTTATTACAGTTACTTATTCACTATAGTTACTTATTATAGTTACTTATTCACTATAGTTATTATAGTTACTTATTCACTATAGTTACTTATTCACTATAGTTACTTATTCACTATAGTTACTTATTCACTATAGTTACTTATTTACTATAGTCACTTATGATAGTTACTTATTCATTATAGTTACTTATTCACTACAGTTACTTATTTATTATAGTTACTTATTCAATATAGATACTTATTCACTATAGTTACTTACTATAGTTATTCAAGATTCAAGTGTTTGTCATATGCACAGAGAAACAAGCAGTTTCACTGTACAGTGAAATTCTTACTTATTATAGTTACGTTTTCACTGTCGTTACTTATTCACTATAGTTACTTACTATAGTTATTCAAGATTCAAGCGTTTGTCATATGCACAGAGAAACAAGCAGTTGCACTGTACAATTAAATTCTTACTTATTATAGTTACTTTTTCACTGTAGTTACCTATTCACTATAGTTACGTATTCAATATAGTTATTTATTATAGTTACTTATTAACTATAGTTATGTATTATAGTTATTCACTATAGTTACTTATTCACTATAGTTATTTATTATAGTTACTTATTAACTATAGTTACTTATTATAGTTATTCACTATAGTTACTTATTCACTATAGTTATGTATTATAGTTACTTATTATAGTTACTTATTCATTATAGTTACTTAGTTACTATAGTTAATAATTTTTTACAGTTACTTATTGTAGTTACTTATTCATTATAGTTACTTATTAACTATAGTTACTTACTATAGTTATTCAAAATTCAAGCGTTTGTCATATGCCCAGAGAAACAAGCAGTTGCACTGTACAATGAAATTCTTATTATAGTTACTTATTCACTACAGTTATTTATTATAGTTACGTATTCACTATAGTTATTTATTATAGTTACTTATTCACTATAGTTATTTATTATAGTTACTTATTAACTATAGTTATTTATAAACATTGGTTACTTATACAGTGTAGTTACTTCTTCACTATAATAATTTATTTACTATTGTTATGTTATTATGTTAACTAATACACTATAGTTGCTCATTTACTACAGTTACATATTCACTATAATTACTCATTTGCTATGGTTGCTTATTCACTACAGTTACCAATTAACTATAGTTATACTCACTGTGGTTACTGATTCACTATAGTTTCATATTCACTATATTTGTTTATTCACTACAGTTACTGATTCATTATCATTGCTTATTTACAATGTTTGCTTATTTATTATGGTTATTAATTCACAAGAGTTCCATATACATTATAGTGACTCAACTACATATACATTATGGTTAAATCCACTTTAAATTATGTATATATGTGAATTCAACATGTGTTTACTGTATAGGAGAACACACACACACACACACACACACACACACACACACACACACACAGTCAACGTGTCAGGTATGCCGTATGAAGAGTGTGTGTGTGAAGCAGTCGGACGCTCAGTAATGGAGGCGCCACAGCTCTTTAAGAATCAAAGGGAAGGGGCGGAGCCTGGGAGGAAGTCTCTACCTGAAAATACAGGTGTGCACCACAATCAAAGCCCAGCTCGCTGAAATGACTGACTCGCAACTCTAAACACAGGGCGCCACGGCGAGGGAGGGTGTGTGTGTGTGTGTGTGTGTGTGTGTGTGTGTGTGTGTGTGTGCCTGAGTGTGTGTGTCCGCCAGTAGGATTTGTGGATTTCCAGTGGCAAACAGGGCAGAGGAAATGTGGCGTTCAGCAGCTGTGTGTTTGGGAATTTAAGTAGAGGAAGTTAGCGTTAACGTTAGCCATGCTTGCCCCCACTCTTTGTGTTAGTGTGAACTGGTTTTAACAGTCAGTCGTACAGTAGCTCTAGCCGGGACTTCACTCCGTGGGTGGCTCTAACAAATCTGACACATTAGCTCAGAGAAATTAACACTGTTCAGCTAGCGCTCCACTTACACAGACACTTAGCACACTAGCATTCGCTAAAGTTCATTAGACTTAGATCTGTATGTTAAACTGGGGTGCTTTCTGTGCCTTCAGTCATTCAGAAAATGTCTTCTTTATTCTGAGGAACAAAATCTTAATTTTGAGATGAGATGTTTTGTTTTCTCCAGTTCTGAGTGGGAGAAATCTAAAGCTAAACTCTTCTCTGTAAAGCTAACGAGACATGGCAACTACAAACATAACATAATACCCCACCTTCTAAACTAACACTTTCTGATCCAGAATCTCCTGAACCACACCATCTGAATGAACGCCTTTTGAATCAATAAAGGCTGATTGAACACCTTCTGAATGAACACCTTCTGAACCACCGTCACCTGAACCAACACTGTCTGAACCAACACTGTCCAACATGGTCTAAACCACCACCTTCTGAACCAACATCGACTAAACCACCACAATTTGAACCACCACCATCCAACATCTGAAACATCTAATATCATCAACTGTCTGAACCACCATCAATACCCAAACATGAAATCACTGTAAAGATAAACAGCAGCATTAGATTTCAGCTCAGATTGACAACAGACATGCAAATATATTAGGAAGCCATAGCAGTTTAAATTCTTCTATGATAGCTGTAATTTAGTGTTCAATAAAACAGAATTGACAGTAAACTACACAATGAACTTCTAAACTAACATTCAGAATGAAGCTCTAATAGCATTAACACAGACGATGAAGTTCTATAAAGTTAACATTCTAAATAAAGTTCTAATAAAATTAACACCCAGAATTAAGTTATAATAAATTAATAATTCATAATATTAAATAATAATTAATAATAATAATAAATAAATATCAAGAATTAGGTTCTAATCAAATTAATACCCAGAATACAGTTCTAATAGAATTAGTGCCCAGGATAAAAACTTACATCCAGAAAAAAGTTCTAACCAGATTATCTTATTTAATAACTAATAATTAATAATTTAATAAAGCTTCTTAATATTTCCCACAAATGAAATTCAGTAGTACATGTTAAACTCATGAGCATATTTATGTGGTAATGCAATGTGGTTAAAGAAAGAGAGAGAGAGAAAAGAGAGACAGACAGGAAAGAGAGATAAAAGAGAGAGAGAGAGGGAGAGAGAGAGAAATGAAATTGTTTCCTGTCTGTCTCAGGTGGCGTTGAGGTTTGTGTCTGACAGGTTGAGACAGGTGAGGGGATCAGTGTGTGTGTGTGTGTGTGTGTGTGTGTGTACACTGAACCAGCAGTCTTCTGTGTGTGTTGTAATGAGTGAGCACACACTGACTCCAGATCAGCACAATTATTCCATTGCACCTCACCACACTGCACAAATTATATCATTCCATCATCTATATCATTATATCACTGTAATACAGAACTGGAGCTTTCTGTATATTACATTGCACACTATACATACGCCGTATCACTGAAATATGGTACATCACACTGTAATATACTATACATGACATTGTAATATATTGTACATTGTACATTGTACATAATGACCTTTTCTTGACCTTTTCTTTTCTATAGGTGTGAGCACTGGGCTGGGGTTGCCAGGTAGTGCTCTTTTTACTCTATATGTGTGTATTGATCTATCTAGGTATCAGCACTGGCCCCCTGTTCGGGCAGTGTCTGAGCTCAGGGTGAGTTTTAGGCTCTAAACTTCCTGTACTAGCTGGAATATTATCCAACGGAACACTAAGCACGGTTGTAAGTCGCTCTGGATAAGAGCGTCTGCTAAATGCCGTAAATGTAAATGTAAATGTACATCACATTGTAAAATAGAGTCACAATGTATTTTAGTGTTATTTAGTGCATTACAGTGTGATATAGAGCATTTTACAGTGTGATGTATACTACATCAGTGTTCCGTATAGTACAATATAGTGTATTACAGTGTGATGTACAGTATTTCACACTCTGATGTATAGTATATAGTGTATTACAGTGTGATTATAACGTATTGTACAGTATGTACAGTATATTTCAGTGTGATAGTGTATCTTACAGTGTGATGCATAATATAGTAATGTGATTATAGAGTATTGTAGAGTCTGATATATAGTATATTAGGGTGTGATTATAGAATATTGTACAATCTTATGTACAGTACATTACAGTCTGATGTATAGTATATTAGTGTGTGTTTTACAGTCTGATGTATAGTATATTAGTGTGAGTATAGTGTATTGTACAGTCTGATGTATAGTATATTAGTGTGTTTATAGAGTATTCTACAGTCTGATGTATAGTATATTACTGTGTGTTTTACAGTCTGATGTATAGTATATTAGTGTGAGTATAGTGTATTGTACAGTCTGATGTATAGTATATTAGTGTGAGTATAGAGTATTTTTCAGTCTGATGTATAGTATATTAGTGTGATTATAGTGTGTTTTACAGTCTGGTGTATAGTATATTAGTGTGAGTATAGAGTATTTTTCAGTCTGATGTATAGTATATTAGTGTGATTATAGTGTGTTTTACAGTCTGATGTATAGTATATTAGGGTGATTATAGAGTATTGTACAGTCTGATGTATAGTACTGTATATTAGTGTGATTATAGAGTATTGTACAATCTGATGTATAGTACTGTATATTAGTGTTATAGTGTATTTTTCAGTCTGATGTATAGTATATTAGTGTGATTATAGAGTATTTTACAGTCTGATGTATAGTACTGTATATTAGTGTGATTATAGAGTATTTTACAGTCTGATGTATAGTACTGTATATTAGTGTTATTATAGTGTATTTTTCAGTCTGATGTATAGTATATTAGTGTGATTATAGAGTTTACAGTCTGATGTATAGTATATTAGTGTGATTATAGAGTATTGTACAGTCTGATGTATAGTACTGTATATTAGTGTTATTATAGTGTATTTTACAGTCTGATGTATAGTATATTAGTGTGATTATAGAGTATTACAGTCTGATGTATAGTATATTAGTGTGATTATAGAGTTTTTTACAGTCTGATGTATAGTATATTAGTGTGATTATAGTGTATTTTACAGTCTGATGTACAGTATATTAGTGTGATTATAGTGCATTTTTCAGTCTGATGTATAGTATATTAGTGTGATTATAGAGTATTTTACAGTCTGATGTATAGTACTGTATATTAGTGTGATTATAGAGTATTTTACAGTCTGATGTATAGTATATTAGTGCGATTATAGAGTATTTTACAGTCTGATGTATAGTATATTAGTGTGATTATAGAGTATTTTACAGTCTGATGTATAGTATATTAGGGTGATTATAGAGTATTTTACAGTCTGATGTATAGTACTGTATATTAGTGTGATTATAGAGTATTTTACAGTCTGATGTATAGCACTGTATATTAGTGTGATTATAGAGTATTTTACAGTCTGATGTATAGTATATTAGTATGATTATGGTGTATTTTACAGTCTGATGTATAGTACTGTATATTAGTGTGATTGTAGAGTATTTTACAGTCTGATGTATAGTACTGTATATTAGTGTGATTATAGAGTATTTTTCAGTCTGATGTATAGTATATTAGTGTGATTATGGTGTATTTTACAGTCTGATGTATAGTACTGTATATTAGTGTGATTATAGAGTATTTTACAGTCTGATATATAGTATATTAGTGCGATTATAGAGTATTTTACAGTCTGATGTATAGTATATTAGTGCGATTATAGAGTATTTTACAGTCTGATGTATAGTATATTAGTGTGATTATAGTGTATTTTACAGTCTGATGTATAGTATATTAGTGTGATTATAGTGTGTTTTACAGTCTGATGTATATTAGTGCGATTATAGAGTATTTTACAGTCTGATGTACAGTGTATTAGTGTGATTATAGTGTATTTTACAGTCCGATGTATAGTATATTAGTGTGATTATAGAGTATTTTACAGTCTTGATGTATAGTACTGTATATTAGTGTGATTATAGAGTATTGTACAGTCTGATGTATAGTACTGTATATTAGTGTGATTATAGAGTATTACAGTCTAATGTATAGTACTGTATATTAGTGTGATTACAGAGTATTTTACAGTCTGATGTACAGTATATTAGTGTGATTATAGAGTATTACAGTCTGATGTATAGTATATTAGTGTGATTATAGTGTATTTTACAGTCTGATGTATAGTACTGTATATTAGTGTGATTATAGTGTATTTTACAGTCTGATGTATAGTATATTAGTGTGATTATAGTGTATTTTACAGTCTGATGTATAGTATATTAGTGTGATTATAGTGTATTTGTTACCGGCCTCAGGCCTAGGGGATACCTGGGCACGGTACAAACACCGTTTTCCCTTAATAAGAGAGAACGGACACGAAGTTATGGTATGCACAGCTTGCGCCTTCCTTTATTATTACAAAAATACACATGAAATTGAAAATACTATGCATTTAAATACTAACAATACTAAACTATCTAAAATCATTCATACATACATACATACTTCCCAACTAGCATCTCCAACAATTATAGAATATAATTAAACTACTTCAACAGAAGAAACTACATTTAGACAAGAGAATAACATAAGAAACCAAACACACAACATAAGCCACTTAATAAATAAGGAAATAAACACATTCATAATTAGCTTAAAGAAAACAAATCAGTTGACAAATAACCAAATTCAAATATAAACCGAAGAGATACACATATATATAAATCATACAAAACATTTACCCTTGTAAAGAAATAAAAGTTAGAAAATACCAACTAAAGATAACCAAACAATACATTAAAGAAAGACACATACCCAACCAAACCAAAGTGCTACCCGCTAAACCCAACCCCTGCAATCAGCCCTAAACACACAAGCAAAACTTCACTGCTGAGTTAAAAGGGGGGATATTAAAGTACAACTGCAAATAAAATGCTGACTGCTAGACCTTAATAGCATCAACTGAGACAGACGCAGGAGGATATTAACCCAAACACCAGTTCCAACCATATACCACCACTGGTGTAGCCTCCATTCATGGCTACCCCATGCACCATAGCCCGGCTAATGCTAATGCTAATGGCGTGGCGCATTCACGACTACTCTACGGTCCCATCAGCATACAATTGCACAAGACCACAAAGGCACATGAAATACATTTTAAAACCAGTCAGATCAAGGCACTAATAGATAAAACCAAGTTTCCATACCTTAATAAGAGAGAACGGACACGAAGTTATGGTATGCACAGCTTGCGCCTTCGAAGCACTTCTGCTTCATGGGCAGTTTTATGCCTACCCGCCGTTCCTCCAAATAAGGAGCGCCCCCTGCTGGCCCAGTGCCTTTACCCCAGTTAATCCCCATGCTGCTCTGCTTGTAAAAATGCAGGAAGTTGATTAAACAAACCCAACAAAAAAAAGACAATGAAAATCCTGAGGCACAAATTGAGAAGATGTACATACATTTAAAAGAATGTATGAGGGATATTAACTTAGCTTTGTTAATATTTTTTTGTACCCCTTTACATATTTTACAGTTTGAAGTACAGTATATTAGTGTGAGTATAGAGTATTTTACAGTCTGATGTATAGTATATTAGTGTGATTATAGAGTATTACAGTCTGATGTATAGTACTGTATATTAGTGTGATTATAGAGTATTTTACAGTCTGATGTACAGTATATTAGTGTGATTATAGAGTATTTTACAGTCTGATGTACAGTATATTAGTGTGATTATAGAGTATTTTACAGTCTGAAGTACAGTATATTAGTGTGAGTATAGAGTATTTTACAGTCTGACGTATAGTATATTAGTGTGATTATAGAGTATTTTACAGTCTGATGTACAGTATATTAGTGTGATTATAGTGTATTTTACAGTCTGATGTATAGTACTGTATATTAGTGTGATTATAGAGTATTTTACAGTCTGACATATAGTATATTAGTGTGATTATAGAGTATTACAGTCTGATGTATAGTATATTAGTGTGATTATAGAGTATTTTACAGTCTGATGTATAGTATATTAGTGTGATTAGAGTATTACAGTCTGATGTATAGTATATTAGTGTGATTATAGTGTATTTTACAGTCTGATGTACAGTATTCCACTCTGATATATAGTGTATTACAGTCTGATGTACATTACAGTGATGTATATTACAATGTAATGTATAGTATTGTATAGTCTCATGTATAGTATTTTACAGTGTGATTAGAGTGTTGTACAGTGTGATGTATATTTCTTTACAGTGTAAATTACAGTTATTGATTTTTAATTACTATATCTTTTCTTTTATTCCATTCTTATTAATTGCTGTGTGCTGATGCAGGTGTTCTCATTATTGATTATCTGGTTATTGATTTTGTGTGTTGGTGAGAGTGTTCATTTGGTTGTTGATTATTATTTAGCTATTATAGTTTATTATGCAGTTGATTTGATTATTAATTATGGTCAGGTTGTTATTAATTATTAACAGTTTTATTGATTATCTGGCTGTTATTGATTAAGATTGATTATTATTAATTATTAGGTGGTTGTTATTGATTACTGTGTGCTAGTGGTAGTGTTTATATGGATGTTACTGATTATTACTAGGTTATTATTGGGTTGTTAATGATTATCATCAATTGCATGTTAACTGTTTTACTGATTTTTATCAGGTTGTTATTTCCTACCATGTGCTAGTGAGAGTGTTTATCTGGATGTTACTGATTACTATCTGGTTATTATTGATTATTGTCTGGCTGATGCTGATTATTATCAGGTTGGTATTAATTACAGCGTGCTCACAAGAGTGCTATATGTGTATATGTGTGCACTCTGTGGTGCTGAGATCTTCTGAAGTCTCACTCGGAGGTGCTCCAAGAAAGGTGTGGCTGCCGAGTAAAGCCTGCTGTCATAAACTCACACACTGCAGAGCGACGCACGCAGAGAGACCGACCGCTCACACACACTCTCACACACACACACACACACACACATACACTCAGAGAGGATCTGCAGAGCTGAACTCAGGTAAAACACCTCTAAACTTCATTATTACACTGTTAATGCAGATCAGCGGATCAACAGGTCTGAGAGTTTGTTTGTGTGTGTGTGTGTGTGTGTGTGTGTGTGTGTGTGTGTGTGTGTGTGTGTGGACACTGTCAGATTTACTAAATGAACAAAGAGTTTTCTAGTCTTACACCTGGATGTTCCTCTACAGTACATATATACACACCATGTTGTAGTACTGAACTGTATATTAATATATGAACTAATATTTCAGGACTCCAGCAGAACAGAGCGGTTTAATACAGATTAATGTAGCAAGACTTTGGACCATTTCTGTTCATCCAAAATATGATTTGATGCACTACGTAAAGAGCAGCTGCAAAAATATGAAACATTTTTTAAAATGTTTGAGCTGTTTTGTTTTGGCAGCAACTCTACTTATATATACGTGTATAGATACACTTTATTATTAGTGTATAGATACACTTTATTATTATTATTAGTATAGATACATCTGTATTTTCTGCTATTATAATTCATTATTTATTTCTAGAATTGATTTTCAGTCACAGGATGTTTCTCCATGTAGGATCATCCGTCTCTCCTCATTTTTAAATTTTAATATTCACGTTTTGCTTTCCTGTGCACGCCTCATTGCTAGTATGCAAGGTGTTCTGGTCCGCTGTTTGGCCAGATCGCCTACTTTCCAGGAGGCTGAGGCCATTCCTGCTGAATTCTTATGATCTAATGTCTGCCGGATAAAACTGGTCTGAACCGAGGGCATGATGAGTGTGCTAAAGCTGCCACTGTCGCCCTCAGCTTACTCATTACACCTCTGAACTTCTGGACCTCTGTAAGAAAGAGCGGCTTAGGAGATTTGCTAGAGAACGTGTTGAGGAACCCAACCCCATCCCACAGCCACACTAAAATAATCACCATAGAAATTAAAGTAACTTAAATTAACCAATTAAGTAGAAGGAGAGAAGCAGAAGCTTCTAAAGAACTAAGTAAGTTATAGAACTGCAACAGAACTTCAGAACTTTACAGAACAGAACTTTACTGGTTATATCACCGCTGAAGAGCATGTAACTGAATAGATGGAGCTAATTAAAAAAAGGCTGAACTAATTTGCTCTTCCATGCATTGATGGATATAGTTCCATAAGTTAAAGTTATGAGTTTTCTGAAAGTCTAATAGTAACTGGACAAATTCAAGTTCAATAAATTCTACATGTGAGAGAGCCGGGTTACTTTAGTTCTTAAAATAAATCAATTTCAGGAGTCAATTTAACTAACATTTCTATTTTGATAAATCTGTCTATGCGAGAGTAGGCTGTAATAACTATTCAGCTACTACTATGAATGATCTAATAACTACAATTAATTATTCAGTGTCCACTATGAATTATTCAGCATCTAGCATGAATTATTCAGCATCCACTATTAATTATTTAGGATCTACTATGGATTATTCAGTAGCTAATAATAATTGTTCAGTATGTATGTGAGTGGGTTTACGAATATTAGAATGAGACGTATATTAAAATGTAATATTGACATTTAGTGCAGCTGATGTGCAGTTTTGCAGTGTTCTATATATTTTTCAGCTTGTGTAGATCAGACAGGATCAGTTTGCTTACATTAGGCAGGAATAGGGATTAGGGTGAGAGAATAATCATAGGGCAGAGAGATGAGTGTGTGTGGACGATACGTAACCTGATCTTCAGGACTTCATCAGCACTGTGTACTACAGCGCTCTATTAAAGTGTTTATGTGAGCTCACAGTATTTACACTGACTATGTTTACATTCACAATAATAAGACATGAATTATCTGGCTAATTGAACTTAATCTGAATTACATTTCTGTCCCATCATAAGGAAAAGTAATGAGCATGGGAAAAGCTGAATGTGATACCAGAATCTCCATGTAGAGTCTGGGCATCACAAGGAAGAGGATCCTCACTGTTATGGTAACAGCTTACGCTAAACGTGACATTGTTTGGATTAGTGTGCATGTAAATTACCTGCAACAGAACAACGATATTCCAGGAAACCTACGTAGACCTTACCGTCTATCAGACACTACTGACCCACTGTACACCTTACCATCTATCAGACACTACTGACCCACTGTACACCTTACCGTTTATCAGACACTACTGACCCACTGTACACCTTACCATCCGTCAGACACTACTGACCCACTGTACACCTTACTGTCCATCAGACACTACTGACCCATTGTACACGTTACCATCTAGCAGACACTGCTGACCCACTGTACACCTTACTGTCCATCAGACACTACTGACCCACTGTACACCTTACCATCTATTAGACACTACTGACCGACTGCACACCTTACCGTCTATTAGACACTACTGACCGACTGCACACCTTACCATCTATTAGACACTACTGACCGACTGCACTGCTGGTTATTTAGTAGTTGTATTAGTTGTTGATAATTCTGGACATCATATGTACTCGAGTGATATCCTGGTCTGGTGTAGTTCCTCTGTAGTGCTGGACTGCAGGTCTGACTGAGTATTACATGTGAATGAACGGAGTGAAATGGAATGTAAGAGAATGGGATAGAACTGAAAGCAATGGAACTGAACCGTATGGAAAAGAAAGTATTTCCACAGAATGGAATTAAACCAAAGGAGATGTAATGGAAAACAATGGAAGTGAATAGAAGAGAACAGTGTGATTGTACTGTAACACCTCTTTGGTGAGTAGCACAGCCAGTTCCTGTTTTGGGATGTTCATCTGTTCTTCCTTACAAAGGGCCTCTAGCTCTGTGAGGTTCTCGGTCCGTCCTGCGTGTGCTGCTCTTTTGAGGTCACAGATGTTTGATGATGTTGTGGTTGGAGCAGACAGTGAGAAGTTCTCCATCCCAAGTTTCCCGACTCCATGAGGCTGGCTTAGATGTTCCTCTGTGAACCTCTGGTGCTGGATTTTGAGTGAGGATGCAGGAAAGGTGTTCTCCTGATGACTCCGCCATTAAGGTCATATTTGTACAGGCGTTTGCACAGTAGATCAGAGCTCCACTCCAGAGTCTGCTGAACCTTCCTGAAGGTCTTGTACGGTCAGACGGAAGTTCTGATTAGCCCCTTTTGGTGCAGTGGTCAGTGTTACCTTACAGCACACACACAGACACAGACAGGCCCCACTCAGTCTCCACTCTGTGTTTACAGCTCTTACTGAGTCTACACACATAAATCCACGTCCTCCCCCCTCACTCTGTTCAGTCTGAGCTCCCTCTCTCCCTCCCTCCCTCTCCCTCCCTCTCTCTCCCTCTCTCTCCCTCCCTGTGTAGAGGATCTGCTGTGCTGTTCTGGTTTAAACAGATTAACTCTGACTGCCTTTCTGCAGAGATTCAGCTCTAATTCCCAGACTATTAAACGACCACACAGAGATACAGGCAGGCAGATATACAGACAGACAGACAGACAGAGAGAGAGAGAGAGACACAGATACAGACATACAGACATCCAGACAGACAGACAGAGATACAGACAGAAAGACAGGCAGACAGAAAGACAGGCAGACAGTTTCTGTTACACTAAGGCACTGTATGGAAGTTCCTGTATGAGACGAGCTCAGAACCGACTGAGCTGCAGCCCCAGATCTACTCATGGCGGATCTAAAGAACGGTCGTTTCTTCATCCATGTAGGAAATTCGTTACTCTGTCTGCAGGGGTTTAGTGGATTCCAGCTTTAGGTCTCACTCTCAGACTCCCTGATGGAGCATGTTAGCCTGTTAGCTATCTGAGCTATCTGCTGAGCAGGTCAGTCTGTTCGGGACAGTCTCAGACACTGTACCGTATACCTGCAGACTCTATAACACTAATGACTACACCGCTAATATCATCTACCTTCACTGTACGCTCTGTCTAGAACCGGTTTAAATATCTATAACCCATTTATCTATAGTCTCTGTTCACTGTACGCTCTGTCTAGAACCGGTTTAAATATCTATAACCCATTTATCTATCGCCTACATTCACTGTACGCTCTGTCTAGAACCGGTTGAAATATCTGATGTTTATATACAACGTTCTGAACTACACGCGCCTTCTGCAGATCCCCAGAGAGAGCCTGGACATGCACTCAGAGAGCTTCATCCATTCCTCCACAGCTTTCAGACGGATTCTTACACTTCCAGTAGGTTCCGTCACTACCGGATCAGAACCTGGTTGGTTTAGTTCAGAAGAACTGCTGCAGTTTTCAAACCATGTACAAGATGAACGGATTAAGATAAGATGGATCTCCTGTACAGACGCGATGTGGGTGTTTTGGGCCTGGCTCAGGAAAACAGGAGCAGAAAAATCCAGGTTCTGGGAATACTTTAGGGAATCTGACATATAATAACCTACGGGGTAATACAGTAACTTTACATTCCACGGTTACACTGCCCATAGACGAGTACAGCGACATCAGCAATCTCTCCCTCTCTCTCCCTCCCTCTCTCTTTCTCTCTCTGTATATATGTGGTTTTTGAAGTGATGTGATAAATCTGTTGTTGTTTACGTTGGGTGTCAATGTCAGGATGAATGGACCAACAGAAATGACCCGGAATGATCTAGTTCTACTGACCTGCAGTAGATATAGAGTATATGTCTCCTTCTCCTGTAAGGTTATGGTTTTGGAGATACAAGGTTTTGTTCTGATTTGGAGTTTCAGCTTCCTAGATAGTTTGAGCTCATCTGTGTCCTTTACACCATGTGACGAGCGGACCAATAGAAATGCTCCTTACATTAAATGGCCTCTCCTGTGAAGTTACTGTTTGGAGATACTTGTGTTTGGACTGCCGTGATACGGTAAGGCTACACTGACGGTGCACGTGAGCTATCTAGAACCCCAGAAGACCCAAAATCAAACCTGATCTTCCTGATGATGCTGGTAGTTAACGTAACGTAAAGCCTTCAGTTCAGCTCCTAAAGTCCTGGCCAATGGGAGCGCTCGGTCAGCTGTATCTACTTACGTACCACAGAGAGAACCGTCCTGATTGGATGGTTTTCTGTTTTGACCGGTGAACCTGAAAATGAAACTAGAGCATCACTACGACTCTCAGAGAGTTAAACACACAGACAGAAGAACCAACCGAATCAGAACGAACACACGTGCACTTTCTAAGTTCTCAGAAATCATTAGACCTTCTCAGAAGATCTAGAACGCCCCGAGGGTTCCACACTGGCTGTGTATATCTGTGTGTGATTTATAAAGCAAACAGGTTTAACTGTCTGCCAGAGCTCATCTTAACACAGACATACAAATGAAGGCTGGCACCAGGCCAACACCTCCCACAACACACACACACACACACACACACATAGACACACATACACACACACACACACACCTGGTGGGCGGGGCCACAGCTGTCATCAGCTCTTCACAGCTGCGAGCCGACCTCTTCCGCCTACCTGCAGTACAAACTATAAACACATATACACACACACACGTTAGTCTCAATGTACTCGTGGGGACTCCCACTGCCAGGTAATACTACACCTGACCTCAGTAACCGATCGGCCGGCTTTCTGCTCTCTAAGCCCCCCACCTCCCAACAGCCCCCCATACCAACCTTGAAAAACAGTTTACAGAAAGAGCTGAGGTGAAGTCCTCACTTACACAAAACCTCACACTGTCCTCTCATGGTGAGGACCTCACAGAGGTAGTAAGACAAGTACACACACACACTCTCGCATACACACACTGTAAACATTCCTGTCTCCCTCTCTCGCTCGCTCTCGGTCGGACGGTGGGAAGTACCTGGCAGTCTGTGTGTGTGAGCGCTTCGTGTTCAGACTCGTTTTTATGTCTTTCTGCACTTTGCTTTTTTTGAGGGGGGGTGCAGGAAGAGGAGGGGGGTGAGAACCACCATCGCCATGGGAACAAGGTTTGAGTGGGACACTGCTGTCAGCAAGTGTATGTATGTGTGTTTGTGTGTTTGTGGTTCAGTCTGTTTGTATGGATTTGGGGTCAGTCCCTGCACCGTCCACCAGGGGGCGACAAAGTAGGCGTGGCTGTATCGGGATTCCAGCTGTTCTTCTCCTCAGTCACTGAGATCTGACCATGCGGTATCCAGAGGATCCAATGATATTCCCCCTAAGTACCATCGGATACTCCGAATAACGAGGCTGTTCAACAAACCAGCAGAACAAGAGAACATCTATATCTGGGCTCCAAACACTCAGGAAGTGGGATCATGTCAGTAAAGAGGAGGAGAGGAGGACGTAAGGGTGTAAAGACCCTCCCAGAGAGGCGGAGTCTATCAGAAGTAAAGATGGGGCGGGGTCCCCACAAGACTGCACCATCAAACAGAGCAGCAGTTCAAGAAGAACGTTCTTCAATGTAACACAGCATAGAACCTGGAGTTAATCGTCATCTAATTAACACATCTAGAGAACCCGGAGAACCTCTGTACACAAGGGACAAGAACCAGAACCAGTACTGGATGGTGGTAAACTTTGGACCCTCAGACAACACCGCCTTAAACACAGACCCGGTTCTGTAGTGGAACCACTGCATGGGATCAGGACCACTTCCCAACACCATCGTCTGTGAACACAGTTCCTCACTGCTCCACAGTGTATTCCGTTATATACATACTGCAGAACATCCCAACTTCACTGGAAACGGGGTTCTATCACGATCGATACCGCCTTCATCTGAGACATGAACACGTGCATACGCTGAACGTCAGCTGCTGTTCTGTTCAGACCATACAGTTCAGAATTGATATACGGCATTTTGGAATGAAACTCTTCAAATATTAACGCTGCAGGTGCCGACATTTACTCACAGAATAAACAATCATTCATCATTCGATAATAACAGTCCGCAGGAAACGGGGGGCCGAGGCCCTCCAGGACCGGAGCTTTCTGCACTGTAATTCACAGGTACAATAATAACAATTACAGCTCTGCTACTGTACCATCAGGCCTAATTACACCACGCGAACGCCTGTACAGTCTACATCCGATATTTCAGATAATGAGATTTTTGACTCAGGACGTCGGCCTAATCGACAGACTGTTACTGAACTGACTTTAAAGCATCCTGCAGGCAGGGTGACGGACTGTAGTGGTGGACCTGACTATCCAGACCTGACCTCAACCCTCCAACAAAGGGGGGTCTGGTCACCCTACTGTGCCTGGGCCCCAGAGTCTGGAGATACAGCATATTCCACACTGAGGGATCTTAAGTCTTGGTATTCTGAGGGTTTGACAAGAGGAAAGAGGATCCAGCTAGGCAAGGCAGACTAATGGTCTTTACTGTCCAGCGATGACCCTTGATGCTTAGTGTGGACTAGTGGCTGATCACATGACAACATGGACACCTCAGAGTAGACAACTGGTGAGGAGCCCGGAGATTTCCTGAAGTTTATGGCTTCCCAAAGACTACAACAGAAAGTCATGTGTGGTGGGTTTATCTGGATCACCGGACCTCCACTGCAGGTATGCAAGGCTGAGGGTGCACTCCAGGGTCCATAGCTCAGATTCCCTGAAGGTTAGCAATGCAATCCACTGGAGGAGCATATCAAGATCTACCGGCCTGTGGAGCTATATCAAGCCTCACCGCTCACTGGAAGCCTGGAGAAGCAAACCGAAGCTCTTACTTTGGACACTTTGATATTAACCTGGTCACTGGAGAAGACCATAATGGTGGCTCTAGATGGATGGAGACCATCAGAAGAATCACGAAGCAGCCATTCAGAAGCCCAAACAGAAGACAGGACATTCTGGAGAAACGCCATCCATAAGAACACCAGGAGGAGGAAACGGCAGCACTGAGTATGTTAATGAGGCAAGATTAACATCTAAACGCCAACCAGCTTGACCTCAGTTCATCTGAGCACAAACGCTCCTCAACAACAGTCCCACAGTTCAGTGCTGAGAACCGGCCCACCCAAAACTACAAACAAGTTACCGCACATGGATTTATCTGGAGTCAGCTCATCACAACAAATATACAACTGACCTCTAATGACCCCCCATCCAGAACATTCCCACCACGCCTCATGACATAACCTTTCCTTACAATATTTACTCACGATAATTACAATACACTACCTGGGTTCTACTGCACCGAGGGTTCCACGCTGGCTGCGCTTGAAAAGCCGAGCTAATCTGTAATTAACTGATCAAGAAAACTCCCAGCGGCGCAGCATGACTGGCACAGCACAGTGACTGCTACGGCACCCTCACACTGTATATAAACAACAACAAACTCAGCATAGAACATTACAAAGGTTCTGAGAGTTCTGCTTCCACTGGGGCACTGCTTACTCCAAGTGGGAAAACAGTGAACTCGAAGCCTGAAATCTCGCTCCGTCAGGCTCAGTCTGGAATGTTTTGTGTTGGTGTTGATCATTTCTCCTGTAATGTTCTTTGTCTGTGTTCTGTAACTCTGCGTCAGTAGAAGGTGTGGAACTCCTATTAGAACGTCGTGTTCTACTCATTAGCTTTCAGTTTCACTCTGATGGTGAATTCTGAAGCTTGTGACAGACATTGTGTTTCACAGTGACTCTTGTGAGTCCTGGAGTTGATTAGACTGCCCCTCCTATTCACAGTCAGTGACATATCTAGAACTTCCAGAAGGACTAGAGTGACATTCTTTATCTCCACCCATTGCAAATCAGAGCATGATTGGTTAGTTCCTCTGCCACTTCCTAAATATGCAGGTAGTTATTCTAGTGTGAAAGACCTTCAGTCCAGGTTCAGTCCGAGTCTCAACCGAAGGGAGGGTTCTCTTAGAGGGTTCTACCTACATACCACAAAGAAGAGATTCTGGGTTGGATAATTTTCTGTTGGGCGTTTGAAGGAAATGAACCCGTTTGTGTTTAACACTCTTTAAAAGGAAGGTTCTTCAGTAGAGACAATGGTTCTATGTAGAACCATGACGAAGCTTCTGCATGCTTAAATGGTTCATGGCATGGTGAAATTGTTCTTCAGACTGATTAATAATTTGTTATATATGGTTCTATATGGAACCTTTTTTTTGGTTCTATGTTCTGCTATTGTTTGCATGCTTAACATCCTTACAATAACAGAACCCTTCCGTTACTTGTGTGTCTGTTAGGAGCTTATGATGTCTGTATTTAAAGTGGAGTCAGAAAATCTCGGAAATTAACAGAAGATTTGATTCCTCATTTTGGGAAGTATTTTATGAGGCTTGTATTCCATACAGGGCGGATTCAGAATGTTCTAGAGATTCTAAAGCATTCCTACTTCAGGAATCTTCATACTGAACGAGATTTTAAAATGTAAAGCTGTCTGAGACATGCTAGATCAATCAGTAATTAAAAAGTTGATTAGCCTGAATTAAATCTGCCCACAGTGCCTCAAACCGATGAACTCTGATTTTAGAGATATTGTGCTTATTTAAATTTCATACAGGCAGATAACCAACGAAACTCCAGTATGAATTTTCCTTCTTTCATGCAGCATAGCACAGAGCTCACCCCGCTAGGTTACCGCTAGCGTCCCATACAGTAGAGATAATGATTCCTTAAACATCTGAACCGCAGTCAAATCATCATCCAAGGTAATAATCGTAATGATCTGCTCACCGAGAACCTCACGTGGTAAGATCCGATTTTTGGCAGTGTGGTGAACACACCGGGATAACCAGCAGAAACCACAGCCTGATCAGTTTAACACTACACACCTAACGGACAGTAAACATTACCGTGTGTGACTGCAGGGTGACCACACCTCCTCTCCTCGGGACCTAAACAACGTGCCTGGCCTTAATTAACCAGCTGCGATAGAGTATTATTCGCTGAAATTGCTGGTTTTTTTGTTAATCTGTCGTTTTCTAATCTCTCCATCTGTTCGTCCCTCCGCAGGCTGTTCAACCCATTGAGTCTGACGGTCCAGCCTTCCAGAGATGTGCTGAAAAACTACGCTACTTCAGAAACACCAACAAACGCTACGCTACACCCCAAACTGTATTACAGCAGCGCTCACAGTCACCCAATGGCGCACCCGTATGAGCCGTGGCTGCGCGCAGCACCCCCTGGAGGCCCGGAGGAAGTGGGCATGTCCGGATGGTGGGACCTGCACAGTGGAGCTGCAGGGGGATGGATAGATATGCAGGGAGGGCCGGGTCTTGGGGGCGGAGGGATGGGTCAGGGGGGCTCGATGGGCCTGCAGCCATCCGTCAGCTCCTACAACCCAGAGGCCCAGATGTGCTGCCTGCCACCTTCCCCCCACCCGTCCCCACTGTACCCCCCAGATGGTTTTAAGATGGAGCCGCTCGGGTCGGACATGCTGCACCCACCTGGCATCTCTGCATCATTCTCCCTGGAAGAGCCACAAGAGGGTCCCGGTGGCTCTGGATCTGGCCGGCCCAAGCCCCCCCGACGGTCCAGCAGCAGAGCTCCAGGTCAGACCGCCTGCCGCTGCCCAAACTGCCTCAGCGCAGAGTCTCTGGGAACGGCAGGCAATGACGACGACAAACGCAAGCACCTGCACAACTGCCACATCCCAGGCTGCGGGAAGGCCTATGTGAAGACGTCCCACCTGAAGGCACACCTGCGCTGGCACAGCGGTGACCGTCCCTTTGTTTGCAACTGGTTATTCTGCGGGAAGCGCTTCACACGCTCCGATGAGCTGCAGCGGCACCTGCAGACGCACACCGGTGCTAAGCGCTTTGGCTGCAGCGTCTGCCCACGTGTCTTCATGCGCTCCGACCACCTGGCCAAGCACATGCGGGTGCACGAGTCGCCCTGCCAACCAGCCGAGGAGCAGGGGGGCGGGGACAATTCCTCACCCGTGTCCGCTGGTGATGGGGCAGCGGCAGGCGCAGGTGGAGCACCTGTGTTGCGTCTGAAGAGCGAGACTGAGGCCGGTGGAGATGAGACTGTGGCGCATAGCAGCTAACCGTGCTTGTTTACATCCACTGGTGTTAACGCTGTACTGTTAGCTTATGCTGATAAATCACAACATGAAGTTGCTAAATACCATCTGGACACCGTTAACTGGCAATGTTAGCTGGTCAGCACCAGATATCACTGGTGACAATCATAGCACCACCAGCATGACCTGATTAACACTAGATATCATTAATTATCAGTGTGGCTACACCAGATACCACCGCCTTACATGAATAACACTTAACACTTGCTACTATTAGCACTGTTAGCATCACCTGGTTACTAGAGGTCACTGACTGCTGTTTGTTAGCATTACCCAGTTAGCACTAAATGTGACTGACTACTGCTACTTTTAGTACTGTTAGCATCATCTAGTTAACCACTTCTTAGCACTGTTAGCACCACATGACATCAAACACTAGACATCACTGGCTATTAGCACTGGTTAGTGATCCTTTTAGCACCATTATCTTCACATAGCTAATGTGAGATAATGCTGCTTACGGTTAAAACTGAATATCACTGACTAGCGCTACAGTTAGCAATTTAAGCATCACCTAGTCAACATTAGATATTACTGAATACTGTTGTTGTTGTTGTTAGAACCTCTATCATCACGTGGTGGCAAGACATCACTGTTAGCAGAGTTAGCATTTTTTTTCAATGTTAGATATCTCTACTACTAACACTGTTAAGATGAGACATCACTGAATAACTGCTGTAGACACTGCTAGCATTACCTGGATGCTATACGATTTCACTGACTACTGATACTGCTAGCATCACCTGGTTAATAATAGATAGCACTGACCATGACTGCTGTTCGCTGTTAACACTGACTCTGTTAGCATCTGGTTAACACTACATATTACTGGTTGCTTCTGCTGTTAGCATCATATGGCTAACGCTAGGTATTCCTGATCACTCCTGTTAGCAGTGTTAGCAAAGACATCAGTGACTAGTGCTATAGTTGGTAGCATGACTATGCATAAGCTTAACGCTGGTGGTGCTAGCACAGTTAATATTATCTGATTAATACTGAATCACTATTAAAGCTGTTTACATTAGCACTGTGTTAATGGAGTGGCTAATACAGGCTGGGTTTATAACTGAGCAGCTGATACAGCACACTGGAAGAACAAATCAGAACAAAGATCTGTGAGAAAACCACAAACTGGAACTCTCTTATACGTCTGTGTAATTTATTAACTGTATAACCACCACCCAAACACAGTTCCACCAGTAACAGTTCACTGAACGCCTACAGTAACATGAACATTAATAAATATATATAGAACATGGAGGCATTATAACACGCGGGCCTCTGTCTGAGAAGAGCTCACCGCGGTTTACACCTGAACCCACCGTGTTCTGGTTCGCTTATTTGAGGATATTTCAGTTTGGTTTTTTAGAGTAATTTATTAGTTTATAGCTGCATTTTAATAATATGAGGGGCATTTTAGTGAACTTCTAATAGAGGCTCACCTGCACCGTCTCACTCTGACCACCAGAGTGCGCTACACGGTTACAGATCATTATGGTTTCATCTTTTTTCCTTTAGCTGCTGATTAGCACATATTTAAACAGGAAATGATAGAATATTAGCTTCTACTGTAACACTGTCACCCATAGCACCAGTACATCAGTCTTCCTCCACTCTGTAGACGACACACACAGCGTGAGCGACAGGTGTGACACCCCTGTTCCGTGTTGAGGTGCACTATAAAACATGTTTCAGTTTGATGGTCCATGCTTGTGTGAACAAACTCTTTTGGTTAAGTTATAATAATGATGTTAATTAAGGTATTATAGGTCGGTTAATGATTAGTGTGGAGCATTTACGCCGTATGGGTGATGTAGATTTGTGAGTGTAAAGATTTTCTTGGAAAAAAAAATGTTTGAATAAAAACGTACAACTCGTTTTCTTATTTACTCACGTCTTTTTATTCAGAAACGGCTCTAGGTTCTCTACAGCTCCTCGCAGGCTGAACGGGTGGGGTTAACCTGCTATAGGGCAAACGGGTGGGGTTAACCTGCCCTAGGGCAAACGGGTGGGGTGAACCTTCCGTACGCTGAACGGGTGGGGTTAACCTGCCGTACGCTGAACGGGTGGGGTTAACCTGCCGTACCCTGAACGGGTGGGGTGAACCTTCCGTACGCTGAACGGGTGGGGTTAACCTGCCGTACGCTGAACGGGTGGGGTTAAGCTGCCGTACGCTGAACGGGTGGGGTGAACCTGCCGTACGCTGAACGGGTGGGGTTAACCTGCCGTACGCTGAACGGGTGGGGTTAACCTGCCGTACGCTGAACGGGTGGGGTCAACCTGCTGTAAGCAGAACGGGTGGGGTCAACCTGCTGTAAGCAGAACGGGTGGGGTTAACCTGCAGTAGGGCAAACGGGTGGGGTTAACCTGCTGTAGGCTGAACGGGTGGGGTTAACCTGCCATAGGCTGAATTGAAGTATTAAAAACTAGAGATACACTATGCTACATGTCCTCCATAATTCAGTGTGTGAGGTGTAAACAAAGTGATTGACAGCGGGTTTGGTGTGAAACGATTCAGAGGTTCTGTACAGTGGTGATGGGAACCAGGGTTCTCCATGTCTAGAACCCACTTTATTGACTATCTAAACCACCAGTGAACCTACACGTGTCTTCTGAGTGTATATGGAATGTTGATGATGGAAAACCTGGAAAACCTGGAAATACTAAGTTTCTTTGGGGGACTATTTGACCTCCCAGCGCCCTGCAGCATGTATCCCTCCACCATGAATGGAGTTTAAGGCTGAAATCTTCTCCACACTATCATAAACAGCGTCTCAGACATCAGGCAGCGTATTCAGAACCACCTCATGTAGGAACTTTCTGTGAGGGAGCTTTTAGAGGGGGACGTCTGGTTACCTTCACCACCACTGGGAACAGAGTTTATCTAGAAGGGAGCGTTTCACACCACACCCCTCTCTGAACGACTCCATTTACATCTTCGGTGATTAATTATGCAGGAATGTTGAGAAGTCAGTGGATCTGAGGTATTGGTACTGGTATGAGTCACATACAGGCCATGCCCGGGGTTGTTACTAAGGTACGTAATACAGGGGGTCCTGCGGGGTACAGAGCACCTAATCAAACCTCTCTGAATGTCTCAAAATCAGAATTCCCTGTGATGATGACTTCAAACTGCGTGTGAGGGTAAAACATGTGCATCTCCGACTGAACACAGAAGAGATGGTGAGTAAGACTTCAGCTGAAGTGTGGAAGATCTTGAAGCATCAGCACCACTATGGTGAGGGGAGCGGGGTGAAGTGAGCGGGTTCTGTATTGACCGGCAAGGAAAAATCCACCTGCGTTCGGGATCTCCCCGACATGGCCCGAGCTACTTCATACTTCTTACGCTTAAAGAAGCCAAACTGCAGAGAGAGAGAGAGAGACACATGAACTCAGGAACAGCCCAGCTCAGTACAATACTGACTTTACACTCATCAAAAGAACAGCTGCACAAATACTGCACCCAGAAGGAACCGACCCACAGGAGTGAACCTTGGTGTGTGGGTCTGACATGGTGAGACATGCTAATGATTCAAGTTTCACACTCGACCGTACACGTGGTGTGAGCAAGGACGGGCCTTATCTCTGTACCTGACTGACCCAACAGCCACGATTACAGACGTCCAGCGAGCAGTGCTGTCCTCCATGAGTCATCCTGTTAGTGCAGCACCATTGGCAGACGGCTGCACCACGCAGGACTACATGTACACAGACCGTTACCACGACTGTCCTTAACACCACGTCACCGTCACCAAAGACTGCAATGGTGTCGTACCAGACTGTCATGGAGTGACTCAGAACGGCAGCGGGTCATCTTCAGTGACGAGTCCCGCTTTAGTCTTGGTGGAGACGACCAACGAATCCGTGTGTGGAGGCACCGTGGTCAGCACCAAGATGAACAGACACCAGAAGACCTGGTGTCACTCCACCTCCACCCCTACCGCACCATGTGCAGGAACTGTGTGAGGATGTTCAAGCTGCATGGGATGGATTATCACAGGACACCATTAGGAACCTCTACAGCTCCATGCCGAGACGTCTGGCGTGTTGGGTTAGCAAACACGGCGGCCCGACGCCATACTGAGAGACAGACTTCTGTATGTGTAGCTCAATAAATATTGATCATATCAGTCTAAATTGATCATCAGTTATTGATCCTGGTGACCTTTATCTTCCTTCACAACAGACCTGCAATCCCACACCTCCTTCTGGGAGCAGCTGTTCTACTGATGATGGGTGTAAATATAATAATATAAATATAATAATGTATCATACTATATTATGTATATGCATGTTGATTTACTATGTGCACATAAGCCAAGACATTAACAGAAGACAGACAATCCAGCTAATGAAAAACATTATATACACGTCACACTTTCAGAATTCAAACAGCAGAGGGCGCTCTCTCGCCCCCCTGGATTCATGGATGATGATGATGACGACATCTTAGGCGTTTTCTGATTGGCTCTTACCTTCCACAGCAGAACGCTGATGATGGTGAGCAGGATGAGCCCACCCGCTGCCCCCGAGCACACGATGAAAATGCGATTAGGAGGAATAACCAGCTCAGCTGTGACCTTCACCTGAGATCAGAAGAACCTCCACTTACAGACGACACCACTCACTGAAAGACATTCTGGCTGCAAGCTGCAGTCACGTTAGACCTGTGTGTGGGGTGACCAGGTCTGGATCAGGAGGTCTTCTATTATGGTGCTAACTCACTAACTAAGTGAAGACATTATCCAGAACAGAGGTTCCCACCCGGTTAACAACCTGGACCAAATTCTGACGGTCTGGAATGAGAAGCTCCTGGGGATTCATAGCCTCATAGTATCTGCTGTGTGGTGATGAGTCTGTATTTCCTGTATCCATCACATTTGGGTTTAGTTATTTATCCAGGTATTTCATTCCTCTCAGGAGACCTCACACCCCACTTTTCAATCTCACACACTGCAGGGGGTTCTGGGGGCGTCCAGCTTTATTTCTATAACAGACTGTATTTATTGTATATATTTATTTCTATAGCAGACTGTATTTATTGTATATACTTCTATAGCAGACTGTATTTATTGTATATGTTTATTTCTATAGCAGACTGTTTATTGTATAAATATATTTCTATAGCAGACTGTGCTTATTGTATATATTTCTATAGCAGACTGTATTTATTGTATATGTTTATTTCTATAGCAGACTGTATTTATTGTATATATTTATTTCTACAGCAGACTGTATTTATTGTACATATTTCTATAGCAGACTGTATTTATTGTATATATTTCTATAGCAGACTGTATTATTTATAGTTCATTTTTTGGCAGAGCCAGTACTCATGTTACTCATGTTTATACTGTACAACCATTTTTGTATTGCATTACTGTGCTATATTGTGTAACTGTGTAACTCCTACTGGCTGCTAAATTTCTTTCGGGATCAGTAAAGTATCTACCAGGGGTGTTCCACACACTGCTGAAAACCTTTAATAGTGTGTTAGTGAATGTACAGTATGGAGCTGACTAACTTGTGCTGTATAACGTGAGGGACATCGTGTGGTCGTATACTGGTACTACATCAGTGTCAGAGCTCCTAATGCTGTATCACAGGGGCTTCAATACTGCCAAATCCTTCCAACACACCCACACACCCCCCCCCCCACACACACACACACACACACACACCCACCCCCA
>JAVGWN010000068.1:15426-27547 GCA_034552555.1 Semaprochilodus insignis | reverse complement strand
TTTAATTCTAATGTAAGTCAGTGGAACCGGACGTCTTTCTGTTGGTCCATTCATCATGAAGTGTTCACACAGTGTAAACAGAGCAGCTGCTGTGTTCAGATGAACCATAAAAGTGAAAATCAACAGGAAATGGAGATAGGTGATTTTTATTGGACAGTGATGTACAACACCTACATGGTGTGGAGAATGAGATTTTTGAAAGATCAGTGGACCTTCAAGAGCTCGTTGGTTCGTTAGTCAGACCATTTCTTTACCTTTCCTGTCTTGTCTGGTTTTAATGCATCAGTATGTCTGAATGTGTAATTATCCCTCCAGGTGAGCTCAGGTGAGAGGCGTGGTCAGTCACCTGGCCTGCACCCAGACGCCTCGCCCACCCCGACTGACAGAGAGGTAAGCGGAGATAAGATCTGTGATTATTATTATGCAGTATTTACAGTGAGGGTGCTGAATTCACATGGTGCCGTACCTGAACGTACCTGTTTGCGTTGCTGTGAATCCTGCTTTTCAGGGTTTATTCACCTGCAGCGCTCTTCCACACTCTGTTCACCTCAAAGGGTTTACCTGTCCATATGTCCTGGAGACGCTTAGCATGTTTGAGCAGAACAAACCTCATGCAGATCTGCACAGCTGCTCTGGTCCTCCAGTGATACTAGAAGTAGAGCCGAGAGGAGAGCCGAGCCCAAAACGCACAGATTTCATTAACACAGTCATTTAATGGTCATAACAGCCATAATAATAATAATAATAATAATAATAAAAATAATAGTAGTATTAACAGCACCAACAAAACATCAACAATAATAATATTAATAAAAAGTAATAATAAAAATAAAAGAGTAGTGTTAACAACAACAACAAAATAACAGCAATAATAATAATAATACTAATAATAATAGTAATAAAAAAGGCAGACAGTTATCGGTTGTAGTATCAGCTAAAATTCCAATACCGGACCAATAACGATAACTGAAAAAAAATATATCAGCAAATAATAGATCGGCCGCCAATATATCGTCCATCACTAATAATAATAATCTTAAACAAATCATAATAGTAATAATAATAATAATAACAATAATGATAATAATAATAATAATAATAAAATTCATAATAATAATTATAGCAATAATAATAATAATAATAGTAAACAGGAGTTAGGATTTAGTCAGTATACGTAACCCCATTAAATTAGTCTTATTTAATATGAACTAATACAAAGCACATCACAAACCAGCTGAACTGGACGCTGGTCCACATTAAAGGGCTCATGCTGTGTTTTGTTTTGGTCCTTTTTATGACATTTATGTGATTTTTATTAACCAAAAACAATCACAATTTATTCTTTTACAGGATCATTTTCCAGTCTGTCTTTAACCCTTAGAACTACATTTAGTGTTAATGTGTTACTGTGCCTTTAAGACTGATCTATGTAAACGAGCTCTGTTGTAATTGGCTGGCTTCTGTAGTGCTTCATTCAAAAACAGCACAGACTGAAACGCCGCTTATGAATTCAGTGTGAGTATGCGGGGCTAAACTGCTGCAGGCTTATAAGCCAACAGATGTAAATGTGTTAAGGATTAAAACCGGCTGTTTGGTGCAGCGTATTTCATACTCACTACATTCCTACAGTCTAGTCTTTATTTATCCCTCCGTTATTCCCTCCATCTGAGTTTATAGTAACGTAGTGACTCCGCTGCTGCAGTCTCCGTTATATACATGCAGTGTATAACCATTTTGGTACATACACTCATCATCAACAGAACAGCTGCTCCCAGAAGGAGGTGTGGGATTGGGAATGCTGTTGGGAAGGAAGATAAAGGTTACCAGGATCAATAACTGATGATAAATTTAGACTGATATGATCAATATTTATTGAGCTACACATACAGAAGTCTGTCTCTCAGTATGGCGTCGGGCCGCCGTGTTTGCTAACCCAACACACCAGGCGTCTCGGCACGGAGCTGTAGAGGTTCCTAATGGTGTCCTGTGATAATCCATCCCATGCAGCTTGAATATCCTCACACAGTTCCTGCAGATGGTGCGGTAGGGGTGGAGGTGGAGTGACACCAGGCCTTCTGGACGTGGGACGCATCTTGGTGCTGACCACGGTACCTCCACACACGGATTCTTTGGTCGTCTCCACCAAGACCAAAGGGGGACTCGTCACTGAAGATGACCCGCTGCCGTTCTGAGTCACTCCATTGCAGTCTTTGGTGACGGTGACGTGGTGTTAAGGACAGTCGTGGTAACGGTCTGTGTGCATGTAGTCCTGCGTGGTGCAGCCGTCTGCCAATGGTGCTGCACTAACAGGATGACTCATGGAGGACATCACTGCTCGCTGGATGTCTGTAATCGTGGATGTTGGGTCAGTCAGGTACAGAGATAAGGCCCGTCCTACCTGTGGGTTGATTCCTTCTGGGTGCAGCTGTTCTGTTGATGATGAGTGTAAAAGCACATGAATGTCAGGACCGGACCTGATCAATAACATGCATTAAGGCGGTGTAGAAGAACTCTGTGCAGTAGATTAAGGAGGTGATCATGGCGGTTAATCTGGATCCTCTTCACATTAATCCAGATTTGGGTCTGGACTAGCAGAAGGTAACGAGCTGTGCTTGATTAGCCGGAGTCTCCTAATCAGATGAAAGACATGCTGAGCTGTATCTGGTGGACGTGTTCATGTGAAGGAAGTCCGTCTGCATGTCGGTGCCTGATTGAAGACGTTACTGCATCTCACTGTTCTGACCTTTCTGTGTTGTGACAGTGAAGCTCCCTCGGAATGGGAAACAGGACCGCGTGTGATTAACAGCCCCCGGATAGTAATTTCTCTTTACTCCTTTTCTGTCCCATTCATGTTCTAGCAGGGAACTAAATTGCAGAACCCTAAAGCAACCCAATCGGGTCTAACCTCAAAGTGCTGATTTATCTGCTCACCTCCTGAAATCTCTCCTCAGCGGATGGGTAAATACGGCGGTGTAGAGATGAATACAGGGTGTAAAGCTCAGGTCCTGGTAATTCTACACGCCTCTTGGAGCTTTCCATAAAGATTCGGTTCCACGCCATCTCACACGTCTGCCGGCCGGGCTTACCTTTTTGATGTCCTCTTTGTTTACAGTGCTACAGAGCGTGTGGAGGAGAGCGGGGCACAAACAGGAGAACCGTAACGGGTATACACATGGTTTTGACACCGGAGTTTTCTCCAGATTCTCCCTGGTTTTATACCATAAAGCACTTTTTCATCATACGCCACCAGTCAAACGTTTAGAGACGGCTCCTCATAGCAGGTTCTCCTCATAGCAGGTTCTCCTCATAGCAGGTTCTCCTTCTGTGTATCTTAAAGCTTTACTGTAGAATAAAGACACCAAACTATAAACTAGCCCTCATGGAATTATACAGTCCACCTTAAAACCCTCCAGAATGGAGCTTTACAGGAGGATGAACCAGCTTTCTTAACCTGCAGTGGAGCTGATAGAACAAGGTTTATTACTAAGCAGGTTTGGAGTGATTCTATTGGTCGGTCCCTCATGAATATTCACTAAGCTGAAAGGAGAACTAGAGCTTTTACACTGTGCAGAAAAAGAGATCAAAGTTTTACACCACTAAATATATATTAGAGGTGGAGATATGGAGAAATATCATACTGTGGTACATCAAGAGGATATGTGGGGTATCAGGGTATGTACTGGTTCAGACTCTCATCAGTTGGAGCTGTTCAGTGTACGACTGCAGAGTCAGGGGGTCAGTAAGAACAGAGCTTCCTCTTCCTCAGTGAGCTGTGGTCGTAATCTCACAGCATATATTTGCTTGGCTGCCACTGATGGGTCTAACTCCTCTACAGGCAGTTTCCATACGCCGATATTAGGTTAACATTTTCCATATGAGACACGATTATGATAAATTAGCCTATAATTAATATTGCAGCTCGTGAAATTTGAATATTCCACTATATTGAATTGTGATTTTGCATTGATCGATATAAGATGGATTCGTCTTACAGACCCAGCCAGAGACGTTTGAAGGGGTGTGTTTTGACTGGTGGTGCTGATG
Organism: Semaprochilodus insignis; assembly: GCA_034552555.1. NCBI lineage: Eukaryota > Metazoa > Chordata > Actinopteri > Characiformes > Prochilodontidae > Semaprochilodus > Semaprochilodus insignis. Next base: position 23,503 of record JAVGWN010000068.1, on the reverse strand, counting down.
TCTGTGATTAGTGATCTGTTCAGAGTTCACTCCTGTGTTATTATCTCTTCGGTATGTGTAATATAGCAGCATTTAGAAGCAGATAAACTCTCACAGCGAGGCTAACCAGGCTAAAGTTCAGCCAGAGCCAGTTTAAGTGGAGCCTGGTCACCATTCCTCCCTGTATACCAGACCTGTAGATGTGGGCGATGTGGGAGAAGTGCAGTATGGTGATACGTAAAGCTGTTTTAGATACACAACACGCAGCGTGATGTTCTGACACACCTGTAAACTGTGCTAGTAGTGCGTCATTAACAGTGAGCTCGTTTACATGCAGGTCAGTCATAAGAGGTCTGCAGTTTTCATATTATTGATCATGTTTACAGCGTAATCTGATTTCTGCGATTAGCTCCGAGAGGTCAAAGGCCGTAAACGCACCCTCCTCCGCTTCAGTTGGCCGTGTGTGGGTGTTATGAATCCAGTCCGTGCTCAGTTTATATGTGTGTAAGTAACACCTCTGCGTTTTTGAGCTAACAGGAAGTCGCGAAGTACACGTCATTAAACGAACACTTTCCAGAATGCTAATCGGGTTAAAAGGTTAGGATGTAGGTCATTGATTATCACTACATTATCACCCAACCGATCATTCCCACTGGGACTTGAAGTTTTGGAGGTCTGCTGGTCGTGTAGGAAGCGGAACCATTGTTCTGTTCCTTTGCAGACACCCCCTGATGGGGTAGACGCGTCACGTTGGCGGGTTTTATTTGCGTTCGCCTGAGCGGTGTAAATTCGGTGTAAGGTCGTTGCCAGATTTCAGGACATCTGATATAGAGAGCTGCACCGTGATGGACCGGTGGCCTGTCCTGGGTGTTTCCTGCCTCCTGCCCTGTGAGAGCTGGGATAGACTCCACCTGCGACCATCTGCCACCCAGAAACATAAGCAGCTCGGAAGATGAGTAAATGAAGGAATGATCTAGAACGCTGGATTTGAACTCCGTGGTGGGCGTATACCCTTACTCTGATTTCTTTCATTTTACTCCGTCTGCGCGAACAGAGGGATAGAGCCGGACAAGCCAGCAGCGTTCAACATAAGCTCCCACAAAACAGCCACAGACCACAGTGCTGAAACCACATAACTCCAGATGAATCTTCTGGGTTACGTTTATTTATATTTGCTGTTAGTTTTGCATTACATTTACACTCACGTCTTCTACTGGGGGTGTACTAGCCGGTCGCGCAGCACAAATCTCGTTACTGACTCATGTAGACACGGACGTTCCCATTGTCCGTTACCAACATGTAAACATGCCGAACAGATTACTGGCAAAATCTGGATTTCTGTAGTTATCAGATCATTAAAGCTGCTATTATTAAACTTTGATCATGATTATTATTACTCAGCATATTCCCTTTTGGTCTGCTCTGTTAAACATGCTCGGCATCCACTCTTATTACCCATCCCTACAAACCCAGACTGAAACACTAGAGGGCGTCCATGAGCAAGTCCACAGAACCGTACTGCATTAATGGTGCTGATTTATCAGGACTGTTCAGACGTTTAAACTGGTTTAGCTTGTTTGGTTGTGCCCCGGTCTTTGCTACACACGCTTAAACCACTGGAGCTCAGTGCAAACATACCCAAAGAGCCCCTCATTTAGGGTTCTAGGTCAGATAGGTGCTTAAAGGGACATCAAAGAGTGTAAATGCGGAACCTCGGGTTGAGTGTCTCCTCTCTCTCTCTCTCTCTCTTTTCTTGCTTCTACTCTTATTTGTCACAGTCATGCCCTCTCACTCGTTTATTTCACTCCTGGTGATGTTTCTCATTGCTCTCTGTCTCCCTCTCCCCCCTGCCACTTCACTGCCCGGCCCCCTCATTAATGCATTGGCTGATTTTGTTGCGGGGGGGGGTTGGTCAGCTGCTGGCCGGGATGATAGCAGAGCCTGCTTTTCTCTCTGAATATACTATCTTTGCTCTGGACCATTCAAAACGACCCAAAGCGGCCCAGGTGCCCAGTGCGGTGAGTCCATCCTCACACATCGCCTCCTCTTCCTGACCCCCCTACCTGCCACCCCCCTTCTCCTCACCCAGACCTGCTGCTGCCTCTACCTCCTTCACCCTCTTTAAGCAATGCCTTTGGGGGTGGGGCTAGAGGATGCGTGCGTAGGTCATAACCTCTGCTTGCCACCTCATGCTCCTCTCCAGTTCCCTCGCTGTGACTCAAAGGCATTTCACCCGTAACGTCTGCATCTAATCTAGGGGTGCTCAGCTCTGGTGCTGCGGGGCTGGAGTGCAGCGTAGTCTGGTGCTTTTCGGTTCCTCAGATCTCAGTTCCAAAAACAGAAAAGGCTGGGACAGTAGGTGGAATGCAAATGGAAACAGAAAGCAGTGATTTGTACCTTCTGGTTGATTTCTGGATTCACTGGATTTCTGGATTCACTGGATTTCTGGATTTATCAGATTCTGGATATTTTGGACTGAGGATTTTCTTGGCAAACATACACTCATTCTAAATTTGATGCTGCAACATGTTCCAGTAAAGTTGGGACAGGATTATGTTCACTATGTTACATCATCTTTTCTTTAACAGGACTTCATAATAGGGATATAATTGGGAATAAGAATAATGGGAATGTGTTGCCAGATTTCAAGACCTCTGATATAGAGACCTGCACTTTGATGAACTGGTGGCCTGTCCAGGGTGTTTCTGGCCTTCTGCCCAATGAGAGCTGGGATAGGCTCTAGCACCGCCTGCGACCCAGAAGGATAAGCAGCTCAGAAGATGAGCAAATGAAGGAATGATCTAGAAAGCTGGATTTTAGGTGGGGTGCGTATACCCTTACTCTGATTTCTTTCGTTTTACTCCGTCTGCGCAAACAGAGGGATAGAGCCGGACAAACCAGCAGCGTTCAACATAAGCACCTGCAGAACAGCAACAGACCACAGTGCTGAAACCACATAACTCCAGATTAGAAGTTCCAATTACAATAGGATATTGATCCTGATATTGACAAAATTACCCGGATCGGGTGTCGGATAATTAGGCCAGTCCATGGGACCGATCCATTCAGTTTAATTTGTTTGCAGCCCATAATACGTCAGCGTCATATCAACCATCAGGAATGAAACTTGGTGGGTATGTGACGTAAGCAAGGACGGGTCTTATCTCTGTACCTGACTGACCCAACAGCCACGACTACAGACATCCAGCGAGCAGTGATGTCCTCCATGAGTCATCCTGTTAGTGCAGCACCATTGGCAGACGGCTGCACCACGCAGGACTACATGCACACAGACCGTTACCACGACTGTCCTTAACACCACGTCACCGTCACCAAAGACTGCAATGGTGTCGTGCCAGACTGTCATGGAGTGACTCAGAACGGCAGCGGGTCATCTTCAGTGACGAGTCCCGCTTTAGTCTTGGTGGAGACGACCAACGAATCCGTGTGTGGAGGCACCGTGGTCAGCACCAAGATGAACGGTTTGTTGTCACACGTCACACGTCCAGAAGGCCTGGAGTTAAACTTCTCCTGTCCCAGCTTTTCCCACATGTGCAGGCGTACGTTAGTAAACTGAGATGGTGCAGCGTTAAGGATCATGTGTTTGTGCTGTTGGAATACAGATCACTGCTTTCCGTGTTCCTCTGTCTTGGAACTGAGTGTTTGGTCCTGAGTTTCCATGCTCTAACGCTGCTAATGCGGTTCCACTAAACCAGGTAATTAACCAATGTGTGTTCAATCAGGGAAAGCGCTGACCTGTGCTGGACTGTGGCTTTCCAGGGCTGGAGCTGGGCATTCCTGATCTTCTGTTTTGCTTTTGTGCTCTCGGCGGTTTGTCCCCTGATTGTCTTCTGTGAATGGTTCCCTGTTGACATCTCAAGGAATGGATGGTCTCCCTCTATACGTAGACAGTTCCCTGGATTGGTGTCTGAATTCCTCTTGGCCTTGCTAGTCTACTCGTGTCAGTAGACCCAGATCTTCCTCAGTTTGGACTCTGTGTGTATGTGTGTTTGCTGTTCCCCCTTAAGAAGCTGTGTAGTGTTTTTACACAGGCTGTTTAGGCAGATCCTGAGCCTAACGTAGGAGTCTTTGACATTTTGCTTGAACAGGGACCATGAGAATCTTGACCATGGCGCTCCTGCTGGTGACCAGTAATTCAGTGTCATTATGCCTCCTCTAGCTGTATTCAATCAACCGGGGCAGGTTTGGTGTCTAAATTGTGCTTCTGTGGTTTAGTGTTGGAGGTACAGAGCAAAACAAAAGAACACTGGAAGTCAGAAGTCACCCAAATCTGTTCTGTAGATTCATCACCACAGCGTCTCAGGCTGCACCCAGGTCTTCATTAAGAGGGGGCAAATCTGTAGGTTATTTGACTCACTCTGAGCTATGAGCATGAAGAAAACCTCATATACACACATTTGAATTTATATATCGTCGCTGTCCAAAGAAAAACATGTATCTCCAAAATGGCAGCTTTACAGGTGACGGCAAAAACCTAATTTCATTCTAAAGTAAGTGGAATTTTGGGCCATTTCTGTTGTTCCATTCATCATGAAATTTTCACACAATGTGAATGTCAGCTCATGTGATCATGCATAAAAGTAAAAATCAACAAACATGGAGATCCATGTTTTTCTTTGGACAGCAACGATATGGATGCTGGTGTAACTCTTCTGTACTGGCAAAGGGTATAGCACGTTGCACTATTTTGCTAGGTTCGGAAAAGTGGGATAAGAAGATTGAGAAATACAGCGATTTGTTTTATTTTCCTTTAAAAAAACATTCATTTAAAAACTGTATGTACTGTTAAATCACCAGATTCAGGAAAATCACAGTGCATACATCAAAAAGAAAGAAATTAATAATAATAAGGGAAATAAATTGTTTAAAAATGAGCTATTTGGTTTTCTTTTCTCCTGTTTTCCAGAATAATTCAGAAACTTTGAGCTAGGAAATCTCACCGGTTTGGGAACGTGTCCTGTAGACTGGGGAAAGAAAAAACAGCGGTTATGAGCTTCTCCTCCATTGTCCAGCGCCTTGCTTTAGTTGACAGCCAGCTAAACTCCTCTCCAACAACCACACTGATCCCAGTTTACCTCTGTTTACCGAAGGCACCTGGCGTAGAGTGAAACGGAAACTATGCTCCAGATCCAGGAATAGCTGAATAAGCAGTGCTGACATGGCAAGTTAAATCAATCAAAGTACGAGCCCTGTGCATGTTGACAAACAGAATGGCATTAATAGCAAAGAATTACAAATTAGCCCGAGTGATTAGCCTTTAGTAACTCAGTCTGCTAAGCCCACCTTTAAATATGGGCAGACTTCACAAGCGCTTGTCAGTACAGCATAATAAACAGATGGAAAGTCTTTGTACACACCGACGGTGCCCTCTGAGCCAAACTGAAGATGCTGTTTAAGGGTAAAACTGAGGGATGATGGCCATGCTGTCCTAAGCTGTACCATAAACCAGACTCACGCTGATGACATCATCAACCAAGGACAAATTACATTTCTCAAAAGGTATACCAGAGCATTGCCAGTAGGTGGCGCTGATCAGCAAGCACAGAGCACCATAGACACCTAATGTCTATTAGGACAGTACATCCATGTTCACCACCACACTGCTGAGAACCGGAACCAAACACTGGTAGGAACTAAAACTTCAGAGAGCAGAACCTGGGGACCTCGGGCCCCCGTGTCTACTGTGGGGCACACTCACGTGGGACAACACCCAAATCACTGTAGATACATGTAGTAGTTACACAATAGTGATGTGATGTAGGTCAGTGTGTTTGTTTGCCCATTTCCTCCAGGAAGCCCAGTATTATGTGTAGCTCTGCTTCATTCCAGAACCCGGAACCACACGTTCTACAGACTGTCCTCCAAGATATAAACGACTTTTTAAAATAATACATTTTTAGTTTTTATTGTATTTGTGCTCATTTGAGTAGATTTGGGGGACTATTGACAGCATAATTAGCCTGGTAGCTTCAGCGCTAAACTAAAGAAGCAGAATTAAGACCGTGAACATGTCATGGCTGATTGGCTACATCCGGGGCAAATAGGAAGTGATGTAATAGAGTTTGTATCCGTATCGTATCTTTAAGATGTCTCTCTTAACGTAGCTGTTTCCATGGTTGTGTCCGTAATTGACTGTTTGTAAACGTTTGAAACTGCATGGCACTTCTGGCACTTTTGCTGCTTCCACTGCTCCTGACGTAGCTGCATATGGACAGGCCTGTCTTCATATATATACCTTTGCACTGGCTCACATTCAATAATTAGCTTGGTTGAATTTGGAGGAGTCAGGGACAAAATCTGTCTGTAGTTGCCCATTAAGTTTTCCATATGTTGGTTAGGCTAAGCCACTTTTCCACCATTCTTCCTCGGATATGGAGAAGTAGCGGACCGATGTCTCCAGGCTAATGGTTCACTAACGAATCGATGAAGGCTGATAACTGAATAATGTCCACTCAGGCAGCTATTTTTGCTGTTTCCCTTCATCGGTTATTATTGAATTTCTCTTAAACGCTACTTTTAGACGCTGGTGGTCTTAGAATAGAGCGCAGGATGTGTTTCCGGTAGCCTGACATCACAAATCATTATGCCCTCCAGGTAGCAGTACTACAGTAGGCCTGTTCTCTGTGTACTGTATTACCCTGTTCTTCAATGGTCAGGACCCCCACAGGACCACCACAGAGCAGGTATGATGTGGGTGGTGGATCGTTCTCAGCACTGCAGTGATGCTGACGTGGTGGTGGTGTGTTAGTGTGTGTGGTGCTGGTGTGAGTGGATCAGACACAGCAGTGCTGCTGGAGTGTTTAAAAGCACAACACACACTAACACACCACCACCACGTCAGTGTCACTGCAGTGCTGAGAATGATCCACCACCCACATCATACCTGCTCTGTGGTGGTCCTGTGGGGGTCCTGACCATTGAAGAACAGGGTAATACAGTACACAGAGAAACAGATGGACTACAGTCTGGACCTGTACAACTACAGAGTGTCCTGTATGGTCAGTGGAGCTGATACAGTGGACGGTGGGTGCAGGTACAGGGAGGTGGACCTAATTTTAGGGCTGATTGGTGTATGTAGTACTCAAGTCTGGTCTTGGTCCATAAACTAGTTATGACTATTTGTGCAACTATTCTTTTAATGGTAGTGTATATTCAGTTGTTGGGAATTCTGTGTGATTTTCGGATAAATGTGTTTTACCTTGATGGAAGTTGTGACCGGACGTTCTTCTCACTTCTTGACAGTACTGTATGTGTGTATAAGCTGGATTTTGAGTGGGATTCTGTCATCATGGCCATATTCCTTTTACATAGCAGACGTTTCAACAGCTGTGATAGTCTCTTTGTTTTCTTTATTAGTGTTCCGGATGTTAGCTTGCTTGCTGCTTGTCCTAATTGTTGTTCCTTATTGTGGAATATTCAGAACGACCTACACGGTTTATAAATTGGAATGTGGTGAGAGACTGATTTCCTCTACACCCTGGTCGCAACTACATTACATAACTTTACATGACTCTCACACTTCCATGTGACGTTTACCATGGAGTGGATAACGGCGTGTTTCCTAATCCTAACCTCGGCTCTGGAATGATAAGAGTTCTGGCTCAGTCACCGACGCCTGTAATTGGTCTAGGACTGTTTTGGACCTGTTGTAGTGTTGTTTGTAACCCCGCTCTCTTCCGTGCAGTAGCGAATGCTCTCTGTTTAACCCAGTGTTCCTCTCCAAACTGCATGTGGGGGTAACCGGAGGCCCTTGCATTGCTCATAGCAATACTAATATTGCCCCTAGAGTAATCAGGGTGCAGCCAGCTGGACTAGCAGGATACTAACAGGGCCCAGTATTGAACCTTGAGGCACCTTTTTACTGGATTGTCTGTTTCTGATCCTGTTTCGTCATCTGGTCCTGTGCAGAACGTCCTGAAGGCTGCAGGGAGCTCTCCAAGAGGCAGCGTGAATGGAGATGGAGTGGCCTCCCCTTTGGCAAGTACCATGTTTCTGGCACTTCATGCATCCTTTATAATAACCGTAATAACTTGTGTACACAGTGTTCACTGTTTAGGTCATGTTTAACAGTAATGAT
>JAVGWN010000068.1:0-10903 GCA_034552555.1 Semaprochilodus insignis | reverse complement strand
CTCTCCCCCCTCTACTCCTCCCCTGTTAGGTACCTCTCTCCTCTCTCTCCCCCCTCTCCCCCCTCTACTCCTCCCCTGTTAGGTACCTCTCTCCTCTCTCTCCCCCCTCTCCCCCCTCTACTCCTCCCCTGTTAGGTACCTCTCTCCTCTCTCTCCCCCCTCTCCCCCCTCTACTCCTCCCCTGTTAGGTACCTCTCTCCTCTCTCTCCCCCCTCTCCCCCCTCTACTCCTCCCCTGTTAGGTACCTCTCTCCTCTCTCTCCCCCCTCTCCCCCCTCTACTCCTCCCCTGTTAGGTACCTCTCTCCTCTCTCTCCCCCCTCTCCCCCCTCTACTCCTCCCCTGTTAGGTACCTCTCTCCTCTCTCTCCCCCCTCTCCCCCCTCTACTCCTCCCCTGTTAGGTACCTCTCTCCTCTCTCTCCCCCCTCTCCCCCCTCTACTCCTCCCCTGTTAGGTACCTCTCTCCTCTCTCTCCCCCCTCTCCCCCCTCTACTCCTCCCCTGTTAGGTACCTCTCTCCTCTCTCTCCCCCCTCTCCCCCCTCTACTCCTCCCCTGTTAGGTACCAGCCCTCTGTCTAACGCGTGTCTCTTTCCATCCAGAGGGAGGAGACTCAGTCTCTTGCTCAGAAGCTGCAGCAGCGCGTGTCCTCAGTGGAGTCTCTGTTCCGGGGTTCGGGCCGCGCCGAGGGCCTCTTCCGCTCCGGCTCCAGGGAAAGTCTGGTCCGCAGCCCGTCCCGGGACTCCCTCACCCCGCAGGGCGACAGTGAGGTCACCCCCGCCTATGACCCCCCTTCTGACATCGAGAGCGAGGCGGAAGATTCTCCTGGAAATGCCGAGGCTCTTTCTAAAGAGCAGCTCCTGCATCGCCTGCACCGGGTGGAGAAGAGCCTGGCCAACTACAGAGGCAAATATTCCGAGGTACTCACGGGAGAACAGGGATTAGTGTTAGTGCATCAATAAGCTTTCTCCTTACGGCTTCAGAAACAGTCTCAAGTGGGAACATTTAACCTAATGACACAGAGCTCATTGATAACACACTGATTTTTATAATCTGGTTTATAAATCAGATTCGATCCAGATTTGGAGGTGTTTGAAAAGCAATTCCATTTTTTGAGGTCTTGATGCTCAGACTGCATTCAAAACAAGCAAAACAAACAACGACCATGTCAAATCCAGAGTAAAGGAAGTGCATGGACTCGAGAAGAGCACCAGAGGTTCCTGCCTATGCCAGAGAGTGATGGTTTGGAGGGCGAGATGATGCTCCATTTTTGACGCAGCCAAATTTGAAATCTGTTGGTGATGTGTGGAGCAGTTTAAATCAGAGTTGCTATACAAATCAGAAAAATCACAATTAGAAATTTCCCCCAAATCAACCAGCCGTAATCAAAGTCCAAAATCAGAGAAGTGGGGAAAGTTGGGATGCCAGTTTGCCAACAAATATATGATGAGATCGATTGAATTGCTTAAAAACAGCGTCTCTCAAAGAGGGATCTGGATATTTCTCCCTCTACAATGCAGAACAAAGTTCCAGTACATATGGGGCACACGCCTAATCTGAATTGCTGAGCTCTCCGTCCCCTCAGACAGCACCGCATCAAGAACTCTCATTCATCTATAAGCCATAGAACCACATGGGCTCAGGATTGAACCTTCGTCATGCACTACACAGTTACATCCACAAACACCAGTTCAAACTTCCCTGCACTGAGCAGAGGCCTTAACCGCGTCCATAATCTACTTCTCTGAGGCATCTGGGATGGACCGTCACACAGTGGAACCACAAAACAGTGTTGTGGTCACGTGGGTCAGTATTTGAGGAGTGTGCTCTGGACAGAATCCAGGGTCTGTCAAGGTATGGGGTGAGTGTGTCACTGCGCTCCGGTCATTTGCACTACGATGAAGCGTTAATGCAGAAGAGTACCCTGAGACATGAGACGTCTTTTCCAGAGACATCCTGCATGTTTCAACGGGACGGTGTAAAACCACATACTGCCCACACTGGAGAGGCGTGTCTACGGTGGAAGAGGGTATGTGTGCTGGACTGCCCTGCCTGCCCAATCCGGACCTTCATGACCCATTTTAAACAAAGACCTGTACTGCTTGACACTGCTTGTACAAAAACTACTTGACTTGACTTGCTGCACACCTTAAAACCTGTTACAGGAAGAAATCAACCATTCACCGAAATCCACCACCGCTCAGGGTCTTCAGGAACTGTAAAGATGTTAGGAATGAAAGGAACAGCAGCATTAGGAAGTGTCAGGAGCTTCACTGGCACGACTGGCTCTGATTTATGTGTTTGCCACAACCTGAATCATTTACTTGAAGGAAACATACAATTCTTGGGGTAAAACACCAGCTAGTCTTTAATTTAGTACACCCAGGAGAAGAAAGCTACCCTGAGTTATACCTAATTTAAGTATACTTGGTATACTCCCTACTACTGACATGGGGCTAGTTTCGATATACTGTGTACTTAGTATGCTAAATATACATACATCATTAATACTATTAAACATATACTTAGACAGAACCAACTGTACTTAACAGTAGTATTCTGAGACACTATTAAGAGTCACTTATAAGTAGAGATACTTAAGTAGATATTAAAGTACATTTCTAGTCTATTAAATATACCTAATGTTTACCTGGGAGTGTGAATTAGTATACCTCTATATGTACCCTGAAGTACTACAGAGGTATGGTGTACTGTAGCTGTTACACCTGTCATATGTATTCCAGTTGTATTTAGCACACACAACAATAACGTGCTTGAACTGTACTTTAAAATATACTGAGTTTTTATCTGAGCAGATTAAAATAAATGAGAGTTTTCAGGTTTAATTTGACGTACGGTTCTAGTTTGTTCTGGTTTTGGGGTTGTGTGTGTATTGGTGATCCTCAGCTGATGTTCTAGTGTGGAAATGCAGGTTTAAAGACGTGTTGACTGAAACTGATGTGGGTTTTGTGTTGTCTCTTCACCAGCTGGTCACAGCCTACAGGACGGTGCAGAGAGATAAAGAGAAAACGCAGGTAATTTTCATAAGCAGACACTGAGCCAAATCTGAGCTGAGCCGCTGTGCTGTCCGTGCGCACTAGCTGCCTCTCTGTGTTCCTGCTCCAGCACTACATCTGCTAAAGGCGATAAGGTGGGATTTGCAGTGAGGTTTGACTGTTGGACTGATGTTTGGGGAGAGAGTTCTCTGAGGCAGAAATGAACATGGTCTGTTTTACCTGTAGGAGGAAGTCCTGTAATGCCATCTCTATAAAGTGTAACCCACAGAACCACTGTAATGGTCCTCTCACAGCAGAGTCGATCACTGTAATGGTCCTCTCACAGCAGAGTCGATCACTGTAATGGTCCTCTCACAGCAGAGTCGATCACTGTAAGGGTCCTCTCACAGCAGAGTCGATCACTGTAATGGTCCTGTTACTGGGGTTCCAAAGAAAACAATCCGACTCCACTAGGGCCTATATTTGGGACGTCAGGTGTGGTCTAGACAGCACTAGTTGTCTAATACTGTACTATGTTTGGACATGTTCTTAAGATGATCTACATCTTCTTTTGCAGGTCATTCTCAGTCAGAGTCAGGACAAGGCACTGCGGAGGATAGGAGAGCTCAGAGAGGTGCAGCCATTGTTTTCTCCATACATCCCTGATCCAGATTAAGATTAATCCCAGACTAAATAGGCTTTTCAGTAGTAAATTACCTCTATGGTTCAGTCGTAGTCTGGGTTTAATCTGTGCCCAGTCCTGTGTATGTATCAGCAGACTGAATTTCCAAAATTAGGGCTGGGCCATATGGCCAACACAGTATACCACCACACACACAGACATATTGAGCATACACAGTGTGCGGTGTAATGATCAGTGCCTCTGCTCTGAGTTTCACATACTGGACTATACTAAATCCACTGAACTGTAAATAGACACGCAGTTAGTTCAGTGTTCTGGAGGTACTGGTGATGGTCCAGGACGTGCTCAGAAAAGCATATTGTTACACAATTCATCACAGTGATGATCAAATATTGAAATATTGCCCGGCTCTATTCCCACTCATGCTCATCTCTTTGTCCTTCAGGAGCTGCAGATGGACCAGCAAGCCAAGAAGCACCTGCAGGAGGAATTCGATGCTGCTCTGGAAGAGAAAGACCAGATGATCACGGTGTTGCAGACCCAGGTACGTGTTGGTCCGTGCGCTTGTGAGAATGTGTAACGGGGTTTATTGTTGTTTGTGACTCTGGTGGTTTTTGTCGTAGGTGGCTCTTATGAAGAAACGGCTGCAGGGTGTTCCTGGGGCTTTGGTCTCGACTGAGGGAGAGGTCCAGGCTAATGAGGCTACGGAGATGACCTCTGACCCACAGAGCCCTGCTCAAGGGGACGGCGCTGAACTAAACGAAGGTACATGCTCACTGTACACTAACCCAGTGGATCCCGACCCTGGTCCTGGGCTGTCGCTTGCACTGTGGACAGTGTGTGTGTGTGTGTGTGTGTGTGTGTGTGTGTGTGTGTGTGTGTGTGTGTGTGTGTTATATCACGATTTACTCCAGGACAGTGTCACAGTATGTATCAGGGTATTTAGTTGTCCACATATGAATCGCGCAGCTTAAACTTGTTGGGGATCTGCTCTGGGGGAGTACCTGCAGTTTGATGTCTGTAAGTTAAAGGAGACTGTATGGTTTGGTGGGACCAAAAATGACTGGCACTGTATGGGAGGAACGAGGGATGAGCAAACGACACCTAGAGGAGTGCGAGGCTGTGGATTAGCGTTTGTGGACCTGCCCTTAGTGAGTTGTGAAGTGTGGTTGCTGTCGGGCAAAGGAAACAGTCAGGTTTGGGTTGGTCCAGGGGACAGGTACTCTGTCGGAGGAAAGAGGGATGCGAAAAGAAAGACAAACAGACGAGTGCAGGTCGAGCCAACTCTGAATTCCTACCCTGAGGTAGTGTATCCGAAATGGTGTCTCTCAGCTGAGCAGAAGTAGAGTAGATAGGGATGTATGGATGTATGGAAAGATAGATAGGAAATTTAGGAAGAGCTGCTGGAAAGGCTGCCACCCACAGCGGCGCCGGAAGGCGTGCACTTTCCCGTCCTATTTGTTCTGTATGGGAAAACATTCCTGAAGAGTCCGCTCATCCATTACAAACTGTTCTGCACTAAACGGCTAATTAAGATCACTTTAGCGTGAAACATGCAGTCAGTGTTCTTTGCATGCCTACAGTGGTTCTGTGCATTGTGAGACGGTTCTTCAGGTTGATGGAGAATGTTCTACCACCAAAACAGGTTCTTCTCTTGAAACGTATAGCAGGACACAGTGTGGTATCACGGAACCCGGCAGGCTGCGTATGCAGCGTAGTCTCCGTATGCAGACCACACAGAGAGTGAAACAGTGTTTACGTACGTCACATGGGTTCTCGAACATCACTAGCACAGAGGAACGGTGCTCGGTGTCAGTGGGCCGGTGCTGTGGTTGAGCCTGAGGCCTGATGTGTTTGGTGCGTTTGTGTGCAGCAGGGGGCAGCGGCGAGCCAGGCGCCACCGTGGATGTGGAAGTACTGCAGAAGCGGGTGCGGAGGCAGGAGACGCTGCTGCAGCGCTGCAAAGAGCTGATCCGCACCAACAAGGAGCGCAGCGCTCAGCTCAGCAGCGAGAACGAGGCACTTCAGCAGCAGCTGCAGGAGAGACTTCAGGAGCTGGAGAAGATGAAGGTACACATCTGTTCACCGACAAACAGAGCTGAGATCGTTATTAATGTGTTATTAATGTTATTATTATTATTATTATTATTATTATTATTAATAGAAGAGAACAGTACATTAATACACAGGTTCTGTTTGTTTACTGAGTTCTGGTAATAATACATGACGTATGATCTGTGCAGAAGTTGGTAAATAAACAGAGACTGTCCATTAACATGTCTAGAAGTGAGTCTGTGTATTAATACATGTACGCTAAGACTAGGAATGTTCGGAAACCAAAATTAATTGGCTGAAAATGCCGAAAAAATCCGCTTTTGGTGTTCGCCCGAATAAGTGAACAGGCCGAGTGATTTATACCAAACAGTGACGTTTATAATGACGCTGTTAAAATTCTCCAGTTCCCGGATGTAGACGGAACCAGAGCAGAACTCTTACTTCGGGACTAGAACCCACGCTGTAGGGTCATACCCACTGCGAGTCACACTGGATCACACACCACATGACACTTCCCAGCTCTTATTCAGTTTCAAGCATTCGAGCCAAATGGACCTCCAGACAGAGTTAAGACCAGAACCGAGCCACTACAGCGAGACAGACGGCCAGCAGCTTCTCATCCTCCTTATAGAAACACAAACCTCAAATGTACAACACCACGATAAACAACCGTGACCAGTGTGGAGGGAGGCGCAGGCGTGTTGGCCGGGATGGTTTAACCCTGATATGTTTAAGTTAAATATTTGAGTTAAAATGTTCAGTGTTAAATAAATATGTTTAATCTGCAGTTTAGTGATAGTTTTTTCTTTGAAGTCCAAGACAAAAATACACGTAGCCTATTTAATTTATGTAATAGTGAAAAAAGTGGCAAAATGAATGGAAGTCCATGAAAAGCCGTGTTCGGTATTCGACCTTCAGGTAAATGTTTCGTTGTATTCGGTTTTGGTTCGGCCAGATATTTTAATTTTGGTGCATCCCTACTAAAAACATCATCACAGTATGTACAGGGAATTCCATCAGGGAGGTTCAGACGCCTGCATACGGCTTTGTATGTGGAAGTACACATGATTTTGTGAGTAATTAAATTGAAAAGTGAAATCTAGTTTAGATGGAATACGGTACATATGGTATAAGGTCTATAGAATTACTAATATTATTATCAGCCCTGTATGTGGTCCTAGTGTTAGAAACTGAACTCATATCTGTTCTTCATATCCAGCGCTTTAGTGTTCCACGTGTTCTCCAGTGGGGGTTTAATTACAGTCGTAGTATGATTGTAGGGATTCTCCCGAGACAAGCTAGCAGGTTAACCGCTGCTTCCTCTCGGAGTCCCGTGTCGGTCACTGAGGCATCGCCGGTCTGTAATTGAGGTTTGAGGGACGACTCCTCCGGTCTTACAGGCCAAACTGAGCTCGCTGTTGGATCTACAGTTCACTGAGATGTCTGACCAAGTGGGGTCCAGCTCGAGTCCAGCTCGAGTCCAGTATCATCACGACCGCGTTACTCTTCTCTCTAGTCAGTGTATTATTTCATTGTGCTATTGTTTCGCTGTCCGGGCGGAGAACGGGTTCCCCTGTCGTGTCTTGGTTCCGTTAGAGGTTTCTACCGCTTGGTCTGAGGAAGCCGTCGCCCTCAGTTTGCTCATTTGGGGCTCAGATCCTGATTCATGCAAAGCTTCTTCAGGACAGCGGTGGTGACGAACACTATACGACTATACGAATAAAATAAAATGTTTGTTCCAAAAATCTAGATGTTATTATACGAGGATTAGTTGTTAATTAAATATCAGTGTGAAATATTAGTATTATTAAGTCTGTTAGCATTTGTTTGGATTCCTGGACCCATTCTGAATATTTATTTTTTCATATTTTGATCCTATTTTATTTTATTTTAGTTCAGTTTATTTTAGTTCAGTTTAGTTTATTTCACTTTATTTTATTTTTATTTTATTTTAGTTTTAGTTTAGTTTTAGGTTGTTTTATTTTTTGGTTTATTTATTTATTTATTTATTTATTTAAACTGTACCTATTTGCCACCCCCTCCTTTTTTTAAATGTCATTATGGAATTCCACATGGAATGATACCCCGCCCCCCTGCCCCAAGAGCCCAAACTTCCTTTTCCCCAAAACTATATCCACCTACAAATGCCTTCTAAAACCTGACCCGTGAAGAATCAAACATTAGGGAAAATATAGAGAAAAACAATATAAAATAAATAATGATGACAAAAACAACGAGTCAACGGACAGACGGAGAAATGGGACTGTGTGCCGGAACGACACTCAGACATGCCTGTTCTCAGTCAGCGTCCTGGACATCAGGCAGTCCTGTATAAGCCAACATTCGCTGTAGCTCTGATTTCTTCAGTAGTGCTGAAATATATACAGCCCGAATGAAATGATAGATGACCCGCATCTTTTCCCACTCTTGATTTTCCAGGATCTCCACACTACGGAGAAGACCAAGCTGATCACACAGCTGCGCGATGCCAAGAACCTCATAGAGCAGCTGGAGCAGGACAAGGTGAGAGAGACACGCTGGTGATTTCAGCTGGAGAGAGGCCCCGCTCGGCCCCTCCTGTGGGTTCAGCTGCGTGTGCGTCTGCTCTGCAGCTGTGATCGAGCCAGCAGAGATTCCACAGCAGGGAATAAAGGAGTTAGAAGAGCCGGGCTGGATCCTCCTAATCAGGAGAATAGTTACGCTAGCAGCAGCACTTCTGTTTGGTGATCAAATACTAGTTTATTAGTTTATTAGTTTATTAGTTGTGTAATACTCAGCAGTTCATTACTCCTGTTCGCTCTCAGCCAGTGGCAACCTACACACACACACACGTACAAGATCACATATGGGCGTGTCCATCAAATTTGACATGCAGAGATGAGCTGTTAGTATGATAGTAGTGTGATTATGTACTTCAGAGGTGATAATAAGTCAGTGGAATTCAGCGGCTAGGCTCCCAACCCCCATCCAGAAGCAGCCACGCAAGCCCAAGCCATGACACTACCTCCACCATGCTCCACCGAAGCACTCGCATGCTTTACATCACCAGCAGATCCTTAGGGGAGGGTAATTTTGGTCTCATCATCCATAAAACTGTGTTCTGGAATGTACCAATTCCAGTCTGACCTTCCGATTCTCAGTGCTCGTGAGTGGTCCCCGTCTTGTGAGCTGTCCTCTGTTTTCCTGCTGTGTCTGTAAGGTCTGTTGTCTTTGGGCTCTTCCTCACACCGCTCACAGTGTTCCACTCGTCAGCTGCAGTGTTCCGTGGCTGTTAAGTTCCGTGTCCGGGTTTTATGAGGGATGCAGGTAGTATGGATGCAGGACTTCCAGATTTCAGGACTGTAACTGCTTAATAATAATAAGAAGAAGAAGTCACACGGCATGGCTGCTCCTTACTGGTTGCTGTTGGATTTGTGACTGTAGTTAAGGTGGTATTGCGGGTCTCCTTTCCTCTCTTCGCTGCACGAAGTCTTAATAACGGAGTGAAATGTGCAGACTGCAGGAATAAAGTTGTTCCGGGATCCTGTTAAAGATGTGGGAGCTGGAGTTCCTGTCCTCCAGCTTGTTTTGCAGATTTTCCGTTCCACCTTAAATGGTGCCACAGTTACATTCTGGTGTCTGTACAAGCTGCAGCATTTAAAGTGGAACAGAACATTGGATTAGGAAGCTGGTGAATAGGAAGAACTTCAGCCTGGTTTAACGATGAACGTCAACCATGTACCGCTGACAGTTGGGCTCCTTGAGACGGGAACGAAAAGTGCCAATATCTCCTTCCCAGCCTGGAACGCTGGATTTCTCCACATAGTCCACCATGTTGGTTCTGTAGCTCCATTGTGGTTGTATGTAAATGTTGGGGGTGTAAATATTAATGAGTCTGTTCTGTAACAGTTTAGGATTTTGGAATTGGCCTGTCTTCTCGTCCTCTTTTGGAAATTCAGGGTTTGTATTTGAAGGAGGAACAGCAGTGTTTGAGGGTCACGGTATGTGGGTTCTGTGTACTGAACTCTCCTTATTAACACCATCACAGTGTACATACAGCTTCCTATTGTATGGAACCTTTAATAGAAATTCCCGCTCTGTTTAGGGAAGCTCCAGTGTACCTGCGGGACGTCGGCAGAGCCGGCTGCCTCTGAAATGCGAAGAGTTTTCTTTTAGCTACTGAGCGGCAGACAGGGTTCCTCTGTTGTTCTTAGCCTTCAACCTCTTCCCTGCAGGACGGAGACGATAGCCGCGAGGGCACCGTATGGAATGTGAAAGTGCAGAGAAACATGTCAGGAACTATTAGAACACCAAGCTGTGATCTTTCCCTGACTCCAGAGAGAACAGGAGCAACAGGAAGCAGTGCGGAGTGGTGTCAAACACATTTTCAGCATTAAGGAGCGGCACTTTGTGCAGTCAGTAGTACAGACTTTCCGTCCTTGTATGGAGATCAGGGCCAGGATTCACAGAAGGGAGGTCTTCTTAAGTGTGCATTGTCGGAATTAAGATCGGAATTGTGCAGGGTGTGGTCTTTTCTGTGGTAAGTTAGGAATATAAAAGCTGCACAATAAAAATGTCAGACAGGACGAAGAAATATATGGTTTGTAAAGCAGTACATTCCAGATCTTTACAAGCTCCTTTATCCTTGTCCTGCTGAGTGTTCATAGTTCCTGACTGCTGGATCCTGTTTTCCTAATAACCGGTCCATCATTTCCACATCATCTTCATCAGGAGTAAACTTGGTGATCCTTCAGGCTGCCAAAACTTCAGGCTTCTTCATACTGAGCTCCCGTCACTTCACTCTGTTATTGTACCTTCGCTAGAAGGACCTTCAGGTCTTCCAGGTTGTCTGCTGTGATTGTTGTGCCAAGGTCTGTATCACTGACGTTTCATCCGCCAAACCGGAATACTTGATCATCTTCCTCCAGTCCTGCTTCTCTCATTATAAACTCACCGGTCAAAAACGAGTCCCCTTAAGGGTCTTAAGGTGGTAGTACCTTCAGGCTCCTGTAGACGGCGCTGCACGAGGATGATGGAGCTATAAATCCCTGCGGGGTGTGAGTGACGGGATCCATAGATTGGGAAGAGGTGGTACAGTGCAGGGAATGTCTCGTTCCATGTGTGGAAAATGGCTCCAGAGCAGATGTTAATGATTGGCTAAAAGGAGTGACTGCATTTGGGCGTGCCAAAGACCATAGTGTGAAGGAAGTAGCTGAATCTGCAGGTGTATGGA
>JAVGWN010000067.1:20002-33961 GCA_034552555.1 Semaprochilodus insignis | reverse complement strand
CAAAGTACGTCTGATCAGTTCTGCATGTTTATTTCGTGAGGAATTGAAGAGAGGAAGTCGTATATCCGGTGAATGTCCAGCGTAAACCAGTATATACCAGCTTGACTGGGCTTTTTAGACCTAGCAGCTCAAATCAGCTCTAACACACAGCTGTAAAGCAGACACCTGAGCAGTCAGCTGCTGGAATGAAGATTAACTGAACTGTAAACGTCCAGCGTCATTTGATGTACCCCTAGTGGTGCATGTACCACAGTCTGGGGATCACTAAAGGAACGAGACCCCTTTAAAGTTCTGCTGCTAGTTTTTAAAGCTCAAAATGATGATGATGATGATTATTATTATTATTAACAGTGAGCCAATTAAAGTATTCAGCAGGGTCATGAGCTAGTGGTTGTCCTCATAGATGCAGTTTGGGGTTGAGCTGAAGGTACACTGACCCCTCCTACTGGTCAGAGGTTAAATAGCGTCAAAATAATATAATATGCTTAATATGCTGTATGCGACTGTCTATTGTCTTAGGTAAGCTATATTTAAGATTTTAGGGAGGCAGTTATTTACTGTATCTTAAAATGGAATATATACTCACAACATTTCCTATTTCCTAGACAGACTTAGAACTGTTCACAGTGGTGGTGAAGGTAACCAGACATCCCCCTCTAAAAGCTCCCTCACAGAAAGTTCCTACATGAGATGGTTATGATTTGCTGCCTGATGTCTGAGACGCTGTTTATGATAGTAAATATTTGATTTTCCAAAGAATTCAGGCCCCTTTGTACCACTAAAGAAGGAAGTGATCACAGATTCCATCATTCTGGGATGTGAAGGCACGTTTGGAACCTAGAAATGACTGTTATGTCAGACCTAACAAGCAGACACAGGGGAGCTTCAAGGATTTTTCAAAATTTCACAGTAATTAAATAGGCAGCATGTCAATAATCATTCAGAGTAGTTTGGTGTGAATTGCTCTGTGCTAGAGCTGAGTCAGAGCTGTTCACAGTGGTGGTGAAGGTAACCAGACGTCCCCCTCTAAAAGCTCCCTCACAGAAAGTTCCTACATGAGGTGGTTCTGAATACGCTGCCTGATGTCTGAGACGCTGTTTATGATAGTGTGGAGAAGATTTCAGCCTTAAACTCCATTCATGGTGGAGGGATACATGCTGCAGGGCGCTGTGAGGTCAAATAGTCCCCCAAAGAAACTTAGTATTTCCAGGTTTTCCAGATTTTCCATCATCAACATTCCATATACACTCAGAAGACACGTGTAGGTTCACTGGTGGTTTAGATAGTCAATTAAGTGTTTATATGTGTGTTCTAGATATGGAGAACCCTGGTTCCCATCACCACCACTGTAAAGAACATCAGAACATTCCATATACACTCAGAGGACACATGTAGGTTCACTGGTGGTTTAGATTGCATGTTGAAATCCAGACAGTTCTGCCCACCCAACTCCAGCTGTCACTAGAGCTGTAAGTGATGTATGGTATTCCTGTTACAGCATTCCAGTCGGGTTTCAAGGTTTCACTTTCATATTTCTCCTGTAGAAGTTCAGCGGTAGTGAATGCCTGTTTCCAGTGAACAGTGAGGTGTTGGTTGTGTCTCTCATTCTTGTTTATCTACTGTATATCTGCCTCTGTGTAGCTGACGGCGTCGCTCTTGGTGCAGCCGTGGCTTCCTCCCAAGTGTCGGTTCAGGTTATCGTCTTCTTCGCTGTGATTTTGCACAAGGTACGTCACATGACTGACTACGAAAGCTCGGCTCTAGTAACAAAACCTTGTGTTTCCTAAATGGCAAATATTAAGAATCAAAAAAGGAGTTACTAGGTGATGTACTGTGGCCGAGACGTGCAAAACAAATTAACATTTCAGAAAAAATGACTATTTTTTAAATTTACAAAAGCAAAAACAAATTTACAAGACGTGAAGCACTTTTACAGACTGTGAATTCTGACGGAAAGGGCGGGTCTAACACACAGGAAGTGCTTGTTGTGGACCCTTGTCAATCAGACTGTTTGGCGGTGGTGGAGTGGGTGGAGTTTGGGATGGTGACGACTCTAAAGCATGATTTGTCCGTTTTGTGGCGCGTGTTTTATCCAGCTGACCCGCTTCTGTTTGTCCTGGTGAAGGTCTTTAGAGTGTTTAAAGAGACGAACAGGCGACTCTGAACCACGTGGGCTGTAAACAGTGGACTGTAAAAGCTCTCAGCCATTTTAAGCTAGCTAGCTGGTTCTCCACTACAGCTAGCGTTACAGCCCACTTACCTTCCTTAACATTTCCAGCTCTGAGTGGTTTAGACACCTGTTCATCTCTTACTTCCACCTGCTCTTCCACCGCTAAACAGTTTGATTGACAAGGGTCCGCAACAAGCACTTCCTGTGTGTTAGACCCGCCCTTTCCTCAGAATTGTTTCAGTAAATTTGTTTTTACTCTTGTAATTTTGTTTTCTGAAATGTACATGTGTTTTGCACTTCTCGGCCGCCGTAGTGATGCTTAATGGCTGGGATATAAAACTGCTTTGCATGAAAGAGCCCAAAAGACCCTCTCTCTGTCTCTGTGTGTGTCCTCAGGCTCCGGCTGCGTTCGGTCTTGTCTCCTTCCTCCTGCACGCAGGTCTGGAGAAGAGCACAATTCAGAAGCATTTACTGGCTTTCTCGGCTGCAGCTCCACTGCTGGCTATGAGCACCTACTTCATCCTGAGCATGGTGAGGAGACAGCAGTGCAGCTGCGTCCGTCACAGACACACTTAGTGTTCGGTACACAGAAAAAGGGGATGTACTATAACATGCATTCTGATGACATTTTATTGAATACGGTAGGTTCTCCCAGAGACGTATTGGTTCCTCTGCATCATTGAGGATACAGCTTACTAAGCCAGTGTCAGGGAATGTGGGGCACATCCTAATACGGTGTAGGATAAGGAACGGGATCTATGGAATACAAGCACATTGAGAAAACAGAAATTAATGTGGAATTTTGCTGGAATCTCTGGATAATTCAGTGGTTGGGAAAGTCCTTTAGAGTGTCTCAGATATCAGGCAGCGTATTCAGAACCATCTCATGTAGTAACCTTCTGTGAGGGAGCTTTTAGAGGTGGACGTCTGGTTACCTTCACCACCACTGTGAACAGTTCTGACTCAGTATGTATCTCCAGAACAGAGGCGTTTCACACTAAACCACTCTGAATGGCTCTGAATGTTTACATGTGGTGAATGGAACCAGACAATGAGAACCAAGACAGTGCAGTAGAGGCTAGGACCTGGACGTGAAGGTCAACATGTCATGGCTTAACAAGTGGATTCCACCTAGCAACCACCTGGGATAGCATAGCCAACACCTCGCAGCACCATGGCATCCAAAGGCCCAACAAGTATAAGACTGCCTAGCAGAAATGTGAGATTGATGACCCTCTTAAGCTTTCACCCAGCATGGTGAAGTTCTAGTGTCTTGCTGTGAATTGTGTAATATACATAATCACCCTTGAGAGCTTATTCTGTGGACCATGACTGTCCTGGACTACTCCCGTGTGGTTGTGGAGGGCTCTATGGGCAATGAAGCTTCACTGACCTGAAATATACATGAACTTCTCAAGCTGTGTCATATTTCTGTTGATGTTTACATGATGTTTGATGTCTGTCTCCTGTAGACGGGTGGCTCGCCACAGCACCGCCTCAGCGCGACAGGGATTGGCATGCTGGTCTCTGCTGGAACCTTCCTGTATGTGGCCACTGTGCATGTACTACCTGAGGTTAACAGCAGGGGGCAGCAGAGGAGCACTCATTTCCACCATCCAAGCTCGGGGCACCTCCAGCATGGTGGGCTGGGGATCCTGGAAAGCATCACCCTGATCACCGGAGCTGCACTGCCTGTTCTTCTGGCGCTCGGGCTGCCTGACGACTGACATCACCCGCACAGACTGTTGTGTTGCCAAAGATGATTCCTGGAATAGAACCTCAAACACGTTTTAGCTTCAAGCCTATTTATGACTCTTGTTTTTGTTCACTGTTAATGGTACTTTTAGCATTTCCCAGTCCTTAAACAGCAATTATTTAAATGTGTTTTTTGATTTTTACATTAAAGCTGATTTTTTCACAACATCATATGTTATTTACATATGCATTAGCCATAATGCTCAAGTTTAAATGCAGATTTTAAAGCCATATGCAGTATTTAGTGTAGGATGGTAATAGTGCATGGCCATCATTTCAGACATCACAGATCAAATGTGCGCACATATTTCCAGACAAATGAATAAAAACGTGGTTCTGTGTGGCCCAGTCCACAATCACAACCCAGTACTGCATGTACAGGATTAAAGGATGATTTTTGCACAAACTGAATGCCAGTCGTCTGTTTAAGTGTTTGTCTGTCCATTAATGAGGACACAACTGTTTGTTACCACACCAGTAAGAAAATCAGGCAGCATCTAGGCATTTTTAACCCCGAACCAAGTCACATATCTTCTATCTAGAACATCAGAGAACAGTTTAAATATTTTTTAAAAATGCTATGGCACTCATACACCAGCTTATAAGATACTGTAAAATGAAATATCATCCACTTTGAGCCAAGACAACAGACAAGTGTGGCTAAGATCCCTACAAATACGGCTTATTTTACAACTTTTTATAAAATTAAAAATCTTACTGAGCAACTTGCTTAACCCTCAAAAACAAATATACCGTTCATCTACACCAATCTAAAAATATATATATACACTAATTTTACTTGCACAACTTCATATTAATGCATATCGCTATAGGCCTGTCACAACTGTCCATGTGGATAAGAAGTATTTATACTGACTGCATTTATAATCTAACATAATTACTAAAGAATTAATGTAAATAAAGCAGTAAACACATTCATTAAAACATCAGGACTTACAAAATAAAACGTTCTAACATCTAACTTGGTGCTCTACCTGAGTGATGTTTGTTAGTAGCTAATGCTAATGTTTTAGCAGGCATGCTATCCAAATGAGTATCTTGTTGCTTCTAAGTTCACTCTCAGGAAACAATACGAGCTTTACTGTAGACACTAGTTAGAGAACGTAAGAGTGAGTTTGTCAGAGTGAGCTATATAGCTAATGCTAATGTTTTTAGCATGCATGCTAGTCAAATGAGTTTCTTGTTGCTTGTAAGTTTGCAATCAGAAAACAATATGAGCTTTGCTGAACACTGCACATGATTCTGAGTAACAGTAGACACTAGAGAGAGTGAGAGTGGGTGAAAGTGAGAGTGAGAGCGAGTTTGTCAGAGTGAGCTAAAGTAGCTAATGCTAATGTTTTTAGCTTGGATGCTAGCCAAATGAGTTTCTCGACATTTCTGCATGCACCCTCAGGAAACAATACATGAGCTTTACTGAACTCTGCACTTGATTGAGAGTAACTAGACACTAGTGAGTGTGAGTGTGAGTGTGAGTGTGAGAGAGTGCTAGTGTGAAAGAATGAAAGACTGAGTCAGAGAGTGAGAGAAGGAGTCAGTGTGAGAATAAAAGGGTGAGAGCGTAAGAGAATCAAATGTGTTAGAGAGTGAGCGTGCATGAGAGAGAGTGAGAGTGTGTGTGTGAGTGTGTGAGAGAGAGAGTGTGTGTGTGAGTGTGAGAGTGAGAGTGTGAGAGATGGCTAAACATCCAGTTTAGGGTTGTACTGTAATAGAAGGCTTTAAGGAGCTGTTAGGTTGCCAGAGATGATTCCTGGACTCAAACCTCTAGACACATTTTAGTCTTCATGGCTGTTTACGTTTTTCTAGTCCTGAAACAGTAACAATGAATTCATGTGTTAATATATCCAACCTGATTTAAACATATCGTATCTTATTTACATGCATGTTAGCCAGAGCGTCCAGGTTTAATATAGGTCTTGGTCACTTTATGCCTGTACTTAATCCCAAATATTTATACAACAATTAATCAATTCCATTTTCCAAACTTCATGATTGTGAAAGGCCAGATTATCAGTATCAATTGCCCACAAAAGGTTTTAGGAAGAGTCATCCAAGGAGTGCAGAGATCCAGATGCAATTCTAAAAGTAATTCAAAAATATTTTTACTATTTAAATAGATAAACTAAATAAAACACACAGACGTTCAGTGAAATGGTCTTTATTGGTGTTTCAGTACTGATGGTAAACTGAGTTGCTGATCACTGGAATTACAGAACTTCCTTAAAAAAGTGAAAAAGTAATACAGGCAGCGTCTTTCTGTCTAAATTCAGAGACAAACTTCAGAAAACTGTAAAAAAAAAGTATATGTTTAACGTTCTATATGTACTAAATATCTACATAAATAGAATTGTCCCCTTTAGAAATATGAAGTCTTCTATAAGCTTATAGCTGAGTCGAAATTACCACCTGCAGCCTGTGAACAGCAAGTACGGCGTTCGTTACTGTGGGGTTCAGCATGTCGAGTCAGTCGTGGCAAATGAAATGCCCATTAATAAACAGTGTAGTTCTGCAGGTGATACAGTGTGACATGTTTCAGTTCCGAATGCTTGTGATATAACAGCAGGACAAAACTAAATAATCAATAATTATCCATCTACAACTAACCAAATTACTGCCAGCGAAGCGTCTGTCGTCGTGTCCATGGCTGCAGGCTGCATATGCAAAACAGTGTTATGAGATTCCCGCCGTATCCCTCAGCCCTCAGAAATACTGAATCAGTTCTTTGTTCTTTGGTGTTTACAGGAGGCAAAAACTACACTCGAGTAGCAGCTCACTTATTTAGTGAGACATTCCTAAAGAGGAATTCCACAGATTTATAAGTGTATTCCGGTTGAAGTGTAAACAGAGTCATTCGGAGCGGTTTGGTGTGACATGGTTCAGATGTTCTTTACAGTGGTACTGATGGGAACCAGGGGTCAGATAGACAGACAGACAGACAGACAGACAGATAGATAGATAGATAGATAGATAGATAGATAGATAGATAGACAGACAGACATACAGACAGATAGATAGATGATAGATAGACAGACATACAGACAGATACACAGACATACAGACAGATAGATAGATCGGTAGATAGATAGATAGATAGATAGATAGATAGATGGATAGATAGATAGACAGATAGATAGACAAACAGACATACAGAGAGACAGACATACAGACAGACAGACATACAGACAGATAGATAGATAGATGATAGATAGACAGACATACAGACAGATACACAGACATACAGACAGATAGATCGGTAGATAGATAGATAGACAGACAGACAGACAACAAAGACAGACAGACAGATGGATAGATAGATAGATAGACAGACGACATAAAGACAGACAGACAGATGGATAGATAGATAGATAGACAGAAAGACAGACGACATAAAGACAGACAGACAGATGGATAGATAGATAGATAGATAGACAGACAGACAGACAGATAGATGTATCTCCACTGTTGTGAACAGACCGATTGAACAAGGCATTTCACATCACTCTGAGTGTCTCTGTTTGCACCGGTTTATTTACCGGTAGAGGGGTTCTGATAAACGGGGGGAGTTCCCCTTCAGATAAACGGGTGGAGTTCCCCTTCAGATAAACGGGTGGAGTTCCCCTTCAGATAAACGGGTGGAGTTCCCCTTCAGTGCTTATACGCTGCTGAATGTGTTCACAGCTTCAAGCGGCTCAGGTGGGCACTTAACTCAGCCTGCAGCGCCATCTGCTGGAAGGTCCTACTGCAGGTTTGCTCTCGCACCATTTCCCTCATGCAACAGGAGGCGTGGGCCACTTTGCGGCTCCTCTTCAGCGCCTCCTCCCTCTCCTTCCGCAGCTGCTCCCTGCGGTGCTCCTTCAAGGTGACAGCCTCCCTTCTCTGTTCCAGCTGTGCCTCCTCCTCCTTAAGGACGCACTCCCAGAGCCTGTGGTGACCTGCCTCCTTCTCCAGGTTCTCCAGCCGGACCTGCCGTGCACGGGTCCTGCACTGCTTGGCCACGTGCTGCTGTGCCTCCTTCGCTCTCCTCAGACACACCTGCACCAGCGCCTCCTTCTCCTGCTGCCGTTGTTTCTGCTCCTGGCCAGCCCTCAGTCTTGCCCTCCTGGCCCTCGCCTCCTCCCGCTGGCCCCGCTCTCGCAACTCCCCAATCCGAACCTCCAGAAGCCGGGTGTGTTTCTCCACTGAGCGCTGCAGTTTCCGCTCAAGTGCTTCCTTCTTCGCCTCCTGCTCGGCCCGGACCTTCTCCTCCACTTCTTGCTTTAGAAGATAGTGGCGGAGTCGCTCTCGTTGGTTCTCCTCCTTCAACCTCCGCCGTTCCCTCCTCTCCCTGCTGGTCCTACTTCGCCTGGCCTGATGCTCCCTTGACTCTGCCTGCTCCAGTTCCTTCTCCCACTCCTCCCGCTCCCTCCTCTGAGCCTCCGCCAGCAGCCTCTCCTGGCGACGTCTGCGTTCCCCTGCCTCCCTCCGCGCCATCTCCAGCTGGCCCCGTCTTCTCTCCTCTTGCTCCTCCGCTCGCCTCCTCCAGCGCTCCTCCTGCTCCATAGCCTCCCACTCCTGCCGTTGCACCTCCTGTGCCTCCTTCTTCTCCCGCCGCCTCCTGCGTGCTTCAATGTCCTCATGCCAGCGGCGGATGCTGCGGAGAAGTTCTTTTCGTCTCCTGCCCTCTGCAAGACAGCGTTGTGCCTCCTCCTTTCTCCGTGCTTCCTCGCGCCTCTGCTCCTCAAGCTGCCTCTGGAGTAAGAGGGCCTGCTCCTCCTCTTGCTTGACCAGCATTAGCGTAGCAATCTTGCAGTCTTTCTCCGGGACGGTGACACTCAGCTTCCTGCAGATGTCCTGTTTGAGCCTGCCTAGACGCCTCGCTGTGGTTGGAGAGTGCCGCAGGTCCCCCAGGCTGTGACTGCAAGGCAAGAGCTGACTGGAACGTGACACAGATGGAGTCTTTGAGAAGTTCTGAGCAAACTCAACTACGGAACGACTCTTTCTTGTCCTTGCAGGTTCGGCATGGCATCTGGCTTTGGAGTCATTGCTTTGGCTCTCGCTGGCCTGCTCCAGCACCGTTTCCAAAGCCGAGAAAGAAGCCTTCACGGCTGACGCCGGCTCCTTCTCCTCCTGCGCAATCCTGTCTCGTTCTTGTCGACACAACCGCAGACGTTCTTTTCGCTCTCTCTCATGAACCTCAAAGAGAGCTGTAAGCGCCTCCACAGGCGTGTCCTGGTGCTCGTCCATGAAGTCGGTGAGAGTCTTGAAGAGCAAGTCAATAGGTTTCACCCCGAGCCTAGCACAAGACTCCAGTGACCTCGGACTGGTCAGCACATATCTGCTCAGCTCTGCTTCAGGGGAGTCAAAGTTGTTCAAGTCCAAGTGCATCATTGGCGAGGATGACCGGCTATTGTCCATTTTCAGCGCATACGGTGGCCCAAATACTAACAAAGACATCTATTCGACATGCTCATCCAGGCAGCTGACACGCTCTCCGAGAAGCCATCTGAAAGCTAACCGGCAGGGCTGGGAGTCGACCTAAAAAAGAATCGATTCATTAGATGGAGTCATTTAGGAATCGACTCCCACTGTGAGATTGAGAGAGATATTCTGCGGTCAGTGTTCTAAACAGCATGTCTGACAGTCATTCCTTCCACATGGACAGTCCAGCTCCATTTTAGTAAGTGGAAAACACAGTCAACCGTAAACCATGTAATGAAAAACTGTCTTATAGTCAAACTGCCAAAACATTGTCCTACCAGAAGGACTTTTTGAAGTGTACTTTAATGTAGCTAACATTAGCGCTCTAACTTTCCTGGTTAATCTCAAATATAAATAAAATATGGGAGATAATGAATTATATTTTGCTGTGTCAGTCTCTCGTGGTTCTCTGAGAGGGTGTAGTCGTGTCTGCGTGGCCTTTAGAACGTTACAAATTGTACTTCTGTGAGCAGTGACAATTCAATTCCTGTGTTGGGGCCCTAGGCAAATATTCACCGGGGGCCCTGTCCAACCAGCATCCATCACCATTATGTTATAAAGAATCTGACACCAACAAAAAAATTGGGAAATCTAAACATTTTGTATTTCAAAAATTCACATTATGGTTATTGTCAAAATCTTATATAAACAACATTTAAAAAACGTGAATGTAACTATATTATATACCGGCCTGGGACCCCAAGCAGTTGCTTGCCATGCCTGGTCGTGCTTTGGTTGTATGCCCAGCAAGCCTGTGAACACATACACAGAGTGACTCAGCTGATGTACTGCTAATGGTTTTGATGAATCAGTGAAGTCATTAATCAGTTCTAGGCCTAGACCTGATTGTGTTCTTGGGCTGAAATGATTTTTTAAAAAATATGTTATTTCTTCGTTTGGAAGTAACAGAGGACTTTTAGTAATAGAAAAAACGGCGATGTTAATTATGATGCAGAGTGATGATCAGAGACACGCTGTACCTGTAATGAAAGGTTAGGAAACAATGGCGTGCAATGAGGTCATGATGGCATGTGATTTGGAAACAGTGGTGGTAAAATTAAGGGGTATGAGATGGAGGGGCGAGGTGTCGTAATTTCTTCTTTCCGGTGTCATTTGAGGAGAGGGGACCACTCTGGATCTTAGTTTATTGAGCTCTGGTTGCAGCATGCAGTCCAGAATGCAGTCCCGAGCAGTCCACAGATACAAACAGGGCTTTTTATATCGATCAAGAAGGTATAAAAAGGTATAACTGTGGATTTTTCTGAGTTGATCAGCTGCTGCCAGCTCAACTCAAGATTAACGCTTGGTTTATTATTGAAGCCTTAATATTCAGTAAGATGACGTTTCTGCCCTTTCCTGTCGACCCTGGTGTTCGAGATGCAATTTATTTTTCACCCCAGTGGAAACAAACAAATACCGCACTCTTTATTTCTGCCTCTGTTTAATTAGGAGATTATTGTGATGAGTCGACTCCGGGAATCGATTCCGTCACGTGGAACGGGAGTCGGAATCGACTCTGAAACTTCTGGATTCGAACAGCCCCACTAACCGGCTTAACGCTAATCCGCCTCAGTACCACATACACTCACCATTCAGCACAACAGCGGCGGGTTAGAAGTGAAACACACCGAATATGCTCCGGAAAGCACCGAAAAAGCGACTTTAGTAGTTAAAACTACTTTAAGAGTTGCGTGTCCGTTAGGGGCTAGTGTCTACGCTCGTAGTGTTTGTTTTACCGACACTGTCAGGACCGGGCGCACTTTTGGGGACTCGGGTTCTGGAAAGCTGCTTGGTGATTATCGGCTGTGAAAGGCGTGTAAAATTAAATGAACTGTAAAATAATAAAACCTCCAGTTCATGTATCCCGCCGTCTGTTCGTATCTCGGACGCTTTTCTGGTGTCCATGGTAAACAGAGCAGCCGGCGGGGGGAGTGTGGCGCTGCTGTAGAGCGCCCTCTGGCGTTCCGGAGGATCTATCAAACTCACATATCACAATCCAGAACTTTCTATTTCTAAGAAAATCAAAACATAAGAATAAAAATAAGACAGTAATAAATAGAACTGTAGTGCCTAATAGAAATTACAATATGGTAAAATAGAAAGCGGAAAAGCAGTATTGCAGATAATAGAAATCAGAGTTGCACAAATCAGCACATTTATAAACAGTATTATAATATGCACCGGATTAATTCGTTAGTCCATAAAAAGTATCGAGTCACATCGATTATATACAAACTGTAATTACGTCACAGACTGCAGTAAAGCAGCATGCAGTAACAGGCTATGGTGGCCGAGAAGTGCAAAACAAATTAACATTTCAGAAAAAAAAATTACAGAAATAGAAACAAATTTACAAACGAAAAATAAATTGCTTAAAAAAAACAAAATTACAAAAGTACAAACAATTTTACAAGACGTGAAACACTTTTATCAGTACCGAAACACTTTCACAAACTGTGAATTCTGAGGAAAGGGCGGGTCTAACACACAGGAAATGCCTATTGCGGACCCTTGTCAATCAGACTGTTTGGCGGTGGTAGAGTGAGTGNACTGTGAATTCTGAGGAAAGGGCGGGTCTAACACACAGGAAGTGCCTATTGCGGACCCTTGTCAATGAAACTGTTTGGCGGTGGTGGAGTGAGTGGAAGACAGAGATGAACAGGCGACTCTAAACCACTTAGAGCTGGAAATGTTAATGAAGGTAAGTGGGCTGTAACGCTAGCTGTAGTGGAGAACCAGCTAGCTAGCTTAAAATGACTGAGAGCTTTTACAGCCCACTGTTTACAGCCCACGTGGTTCAGAGTCGCCTGGTCGTCTCTTTCTCCCGTCTGCTCTTTAAACACTCTAAAGACCTTCAACAGGACAAACAGAAGCGGGTCAGCTGGATAAAACACGCGCCACAAAATGGACAAATCATGCTTTAGAGTCGTCACCATCCCAAACTCCGCCCACTCTACCACCGCCAAACAGTCTGATTGACAAGGGTCCGCAACAAGCACTTCCTGTGTGTTAGACCCGCCCTTTCCCTCAGAATTCACAGTCTGTAAAGGTGTTTTGGTACCGGTAAAAGTGTTTCACGTCTTGTAAATTAGTTTTTGCGTTTGTAATTTTGTTTTCTGTTAATTTGTTTTGCACTTCTCGGCCACCGTAACAGACCGAGCCGTTTCTTGCTATATAGCCGCCTGAGCAGACAGTTCCTTAAGCGAGCCACCAGGGGGCCCCAGAGAGCATGCAGCGTTCATGTAAATACAGTCACATATAAAAAGTCATGTTCGTGTGGTTTTCCTAAGTGTAAATGAGCTACACATCCTCTACACACACCCAGACTACTGCACATTTAAATACACCGGTACTGTTCATTTACATAAAACACGCCTGTGCAAAACCAAGCTGCACATTTTATTTTCTGTTTTTATTTTTTCCAATGTGTTCAAGTGCAGCTCCACTGAGCTAAACACATATAACCATAATTAAAGGGGTTGAGATGTAAACAGACTAATTCAGGATGGTTTGGTGTGAAATGCCTGGTTTTAGAGAACCTTGCAGTGTCAGAACTGTTCACAGTGGTGGTGAAGGTAACCAGACGTCGCCCTTTAAAAGCTCCCTCACAGAAAGTTCCTACATGAGATGGTTCTGAATACGCTGCCTGATGTCTGAGACATGTACTTTGCACCCCACACTGCACACTACTTGCATTTCCTATATTTCTATATTGTATATTTAGTGTATATATTGTAATTATGTTCCACTTTTAGTTTTAGTTATATTACTCTGTATATTTATTTACCTTATTTAGTTTATTTAACATCTTATATGTATATGATTTGATTTTCTCTTTATATTTTCTTATAGTTTCATGTGAGCAGGCAGTTGTCGAAGCATTTCACAGCTAGTTGTACCATGTATGACTATGTATGTGACAAATAAACTTTGATTTGATTTCTGTTGTTTGCTTGATCTCTGTGTTTTATATCATATCCATATCATATGATATACCACATATCCTCTTGATGTAGCACAGTATGATATTTCTCCATATCTCCACCTCTAATATATATTTAGTGGTGTAAAAACTTTGATCTCTTTTTCTGCACAGTGTAAAAGCTCTAGTTCTCCTTTCAGTATAGTGAATATTCTTGATGGACTGACCAATAGAATTGCTCCAAACCTGCTTAGAAATAATTCTTTAAAAGCTTTTAGAGGTAGACGCCTGGTTCCATTCACCACCACTGTGAATAATCCTGTCTCTGTATGTAACACGGAGTATTTCAAACCAAACCACTTCACATATTAATGATGCAATCGCAGTGGTGGTGAAGGTAACCAGACGTCCCCCTCTAAAAGCTCCCTCACAGAAAGTTCCTACATGAGGTGGTTCTGAATACGCTGCCTGATGTCTGAGACGCTGTTTATGATAGTGTGGAGAAGATTTCAGCCTTAAACTCCATTCATGGTGGAGGGATACATGCTGCAGGGTGCTGTGAGGTCAAATAGTCCCCCAAAGAAACTTAGTATTTCCAGGTTTTCCAGATTTTCCATCATCAACATTCCATATACAC
>JAVGWN010000067.1:0-15037 GCA_034552555.1 Semaprochilodus insignis | reverse complement strand
GGATTCTCTTCTTCAAAAGCTCCTCCAGACTTTCTCTGAGACATCGTTCCACCCGTGTTTCTCAGCTTCACAGCTTTAGCTTCCTTCAACGGTGAACCGCCAGCGCACGTTGTCACGTGGATTTAATTTTTTAGCAAGCATGCGTCATAGCCTTTTCAAGTTCTTGTGCATAGCTTTTGTCTGTTTTAGGACAAAAATAAATAAATAAAAAAAACCTCGTCACTGTTCTCAGTCGACTCAAAGGGTCTCCGACTGACGATACGACTCATCGACTTCTAGAGGGCAGCCCTAAATCTAACAGTGTCTATACCCACGATCAGGTCTTGTATAAGAGATGACAAGACCACTGCATACTCACTTGGGTCCAAAGCACATGCAGAGGCTGGCCAGGTAGCCATTGCTGAAGGAGAAGAGGATCATGAAGATGATGTACCAGGCGTCATGGGCGAACACGACGGGCAGGTAGTACCTGGGCTGCACGTTACACAGAACGAAGAGCGGGACGAACACCACGCGTGCTATTACCAGCACGGGCAGCCAGATGCTGTCTTTACCAGGCTGCGAAGAGAACAGACAAACAAGAGTTATGTACACAAGCAGCAGCATCACTTCCATTACAGCACACAGAATATCCATTAGGAATTTTATTAGATACCAATTCATTCTGGAACAAACAGTCTGGTACTGGCCATTTTAGGTAAACAGTATTACAGTAGCATGTAATTTATAAAAACGCATTATACTTTATAACCATGTTTATTATGCATTTTGAATTGTTATATAACATATTATAAGCAGTGTTCATCTCATGTTACATTGTGCCATGGATGCCCTGTAGAGTGCATTATGAACAACACGACACACAGAATTCATATACATCATATTGGGTTAATTGCATTTGCATGTAAATAGTTTTTAATGGATTTATACAGTATAATAACTGCATTTAAAGTTTTGTTAAAGTTGTATTTATTAGCTTTAAATAGAGCGAAGTGTTTTGACTTTTATGGAATTCCACATTTCAGGTCCTACCACACTGCTGCTCTGCCATTCCAAAACCTCCGCTTTAACCATTCTCTGGCTTAATAAAAGGTGTTTTAGGGTTATCAACTTCTGAACCAATTTCTGTACAGCTTCGCTTTACAGACAGATGCCCCAAAGACAGACAAAATTCATTGCAGCAAATGATGGCTTGCAGGTCTAATGGCACGAAAACAGCCTTAAACTGTGATACTGCCACCACCATGTTTCACAGCTGGGAAGCGTGTCTTATGCAGGAATGCAATATTCATCTTTCAGCATAAATAACCTTTCTTAGTTATAAAGAAAGTACACCAATGTACACCGCTATTAGCTTGGTGCTAATTGTAACACTGCAAATAGGACAAATCCACATTATTATAGCAGGCTACTGGAAACAATCTTCCCGGATCAATAACTTCACAACTTGGTGTGGTTCATTTTTCATATAATCATTTATTTGCACCAAACTGTACCTCTGTAACTGCAGAGGTAATGTAGAAATCCTCACTGTATAACAAGAACCCAAACAGGAACCAACCGAACTTATGGACCTAATGTGCATTTTCACCTGCTCTTTCTACTCTGCACACGCACACGCACACGCACACACACACACACACACACACACACACACACATACACACACACACGTCTGCATTTATACAGAACCGTGTGTAGAATCAAACACAGCTTTTATTTTTCTCTGTCGAGTGTTAATATGAGTGGAAACGCTCGTTCTGTGGCCGCTAGCATAACCGCTAATAGCGTTAGCTTCTCCTAGCTGGTCTCCTGATGTAGTAATGCTCTCTACAGAGTACTGACTCTAAACATATGGATCAGAACATCATCATCCCGTCCTAGTTTACACTCTGGAGCTCTTATTGGACTATGATAGTGCTGGTGGAACTTCATCTTCATCTGGAGAGTAAAGGAATCACTAAACTGGGATTAGCTTCAGCTGCTAATGTTAGCAAACACAGAGGATCCTCAGTGAGGCTAATGCAGCAGCTACACCTGCTTTAGAAAGCTGGAAAACGGGAAAAACGGAAGTTAATCCATTACTCTGGAATATTTGGCATTATACAGCGTAATCTGACTGCTATTGACAATGTTTTATTTGTTATGACTGAATTTATTGTAAATTGTGACGTAAACTGAGCTACTTCCATTCTAACTGGGTGTGAGTTATACATCTGGAAGCGTCTTGAAGCCCTTTGTTTACAATCAATCAATTTGTTCCATCGAATAGCTGATATCTGCATTACTATAATGATCATTTTCAGATAAATAAACTTCTATTAAAACAAAAAATAAAATACTGAAACGAAATATTGGAACAGACTGCTAAATATTGGAACTTCGAGCTGACAAATACAACTTACCAACTCTTATAATGGGGTTATAATATAATATTACTATCAATTACAATCTATATATTGATCATAAAGGACAAATCCTCTGTGTATTAATGATTGGGCAGGTTTGTTAGTCATACTGCACCCTGCGAGTTAGGACGTGTGATATGGTCATTCATAATACACAATAATACAGATACCAGACTCTCACAACAAGCAGACTAAGTCTAATTTAACCTTAATATATTAAGTGACTTACAGCAATTTAAACCCTGATATATCATCAACCAGAGCAAACTGAATCCAAGACCAAGGCATTGTAACTCCGCCACTGTTGAGGCTCCAGGAAGACCTCAGTGACTTTCCCAACTCAATTAGCTCCTGGCTGCACATTCCATTCATTCAGTAATGTAACTGCTTCTACGTGATGTCCAAAATAGCTCCTGTAGGAAATAACTAACACAGCACCCCACCACAGCTTCTGTGAAAGGGGCCGCTGTGGAGGAACAGCTTTCACACTGAGCCCGGGGTTCAGTCACACTACACACGTGACGCTAAAATGAGACACATTTAGCTGGAACAGCTGACGCCAGTGCGTGCTGGACATGTGGGATTCCCGTAGATACACGATTGTTCTGCCTGATGCAGAATGCACTGATTTCCTACCGAAGGCTGTTTAGATAACGATCAGCCCTTTCGGGATAACTGGGCGCAGACTGACTGAAGATCCTGAATATACTGAATCACTTCATCAGAATTTCCCCCACATTTCACCTCAAGTGAGGAATGAATGGAACACTTAGTGAGTTTGGATTGAACTTCAGAAAGTACTAGAATGATGCTGAAATGGGATCTTAAGGGCTTGTACTCAAGCCGCCTCTCACATTTTAAGGATATCCTAGCACGCGGTTTGCGAATCCCCCTTTGCGAATTTTTTTTCTACGTGGCTGATCTACAAATGTGACAGTAAATACAGAAGCTAATAAAATCAAATGATTATATAGTTTATCATTCATTTATTGAACAACGAGATCCATCATTTTGTGCACTATGTGAACCTCTGCTTCCAGGAACTGATGTGACGCCCTCTGAGCAGGAAAGACCAAATTCATAATTCCCATAACTGTTGACCTTTCTAGCAGATGAAGTCTGACTTCATCTGACTTTAGCTCTGGTATAGTGTTTTTGGTCATTTGGTGACCTCCTGTTAAATTTCCTGATACCATTAAGAACATTCTGTACCATCAAATCATGGCAAACTGTCCTGGTCCAATAGAAGCAACTCTGCTCCAAACCGAGATACTGCCACCACTATGTTTCACATCTGGAATGAGGTTCTTATGTTGGAGGCAATTTTTGATTTTCAGCAAACAGAACTTTTTTAAACATAACAGCGACGCTGTTCTTGGAAAGTAGTGGCTTCCTCCCTGCCGTCATCCCATACACACTATTCTCGTTCAGTGTTTGTTTGATGGTAGACTGAAGAACACTGACGTTAGCCAGCCTGACAGAGGCCTAAAGGTCTTTAGATGTCACCCTGGAGTTCTTCATGATCTTCCAGAAGGTTGAACACCTTGCCCCCTCCCTTGAGTGAGGGTGTCTTAAACCAGTAAGATAAGATAAGATGCCTTTATTGTCATTGCACAGTGTACAACGAAATTGAGCAGCAATCCTACGGCACTTTACACACAAAATAATTAAACATAAGGCTAAAATACATAAAGTGCAGAATTAAGAAAGGAAAAAAAAAAATTAAAAAAAGTAATATACATATATACACTTGTCTAAAAAATCTTTAAATATAAGAAATTACTATAAAACTACATATTCTAAACAGACAATAGACAGGTGAGGTAGCAGTTAGTTATTGCACATTCCTTGGATAGCTTTTAGAGTTATATAATTATTGCACATCTTATAGTAATGAGTGTGAGAATAACGAACTGTGACAGATTATAGACTCCAGCAAATCACCAGCCTAGAAGCATATCTACTGGCTCATAGAATTAGAATCAGAATTCAGAACCACTGACCATTTGTGCTTGTACACCTCCGCATTTACCTCAGCCGTGCAGGAAAACACCCACATACACACTAGTGAACACACACACACACACACACACACACACACACACACACACTAGGGGGCAGAGAGTACACTTGCCCGGTGTGGTGAGCAGCCCTATCCATGATGCCCAGGGAGCAGCTGGGGGTTAGGTACTTTGCTCTAGGGCACTTCAGTCATGTCCTGTCGGCTCAGGGAATTAAACCAGTGACCTTCTGGGCTGGTTCCCTAACCTCCAGCCCACAACTGCCCCCACACAGGTGGACTACACAGTACTATGATGTGCTACTGAATGACAATTTTGACTGATTATTGACTAATACGCCCCACATCTCTGTGTAAAGCACTTCAGTGAGTGATCACTAGTAGATGTGTATACTGAAATACCTTGTTTTGCACTTATACTGACCATAACCTGTCTTCTCTCTAGGTATGAGCACTGGGTTGGGTTGCCAGGTAGTGCACTTATGGTTTATATATGTCTGTGTATTGTTCTCTCTAGGTATCAGCACTGGCCCTTGTTCGGGCAGTGTCTGAGCTCATGGTGGGTATTAGACTCTAACCTTCTTACTCTAGCTGGGAAACATTATCCGACGGAACACTAAGCATGGTCGTAAGTCGCTCTGGATAAGAGCGTCTGCTAAATGCCTTAAATGTAAATGTAATACTCAATAGTACTGTAAGTAATTCAGGTGGCACCATAAAGGTAATGAAATTGTCATGTTCTTCTTCCACCCTGATGATAACTCTCCTTTGGGAGCGGCATGCCATGCACTGTGGTCAAGATCAGACTTTAAAAGGGAAGACTTTACAAATAAATCAGATTCATCGCTGACTGACATCTAGTTAACTGACCCTAATTATACCCTAAACTGAAGTGATGGTCTACAGCAGGGGTCTACAAATCTGCACCACGAGTTCAGGCTCCAGTCCTGGTCTTTGTAATCCTTGGTAGATACATGGCCAATCACTTACATCAACTGTTCCCCTAACTTCCAGAGAGAACAAAATCCAGGACTGGAAAGTGGATTCAAGGTCCAAATTTGATGACCTGGGGTGGAGAAACCCACAAGAAAGATATCTAACGTTGGAGGACTTCAGTTAATGGATGAAACACTTTGTGTTATTTGCTTCTATAAGCTTCTCTTAATCTAATGTTATGACTTGATTGAAGATCTGATCACAGTTCAAGTTAAACAGAAATTCACAAAGCTGTGAGAGCAGGTATTTTCAGGGCATTGCCAGACTGGGAATGTTCAGATCTTATAGGAAAAGCTTCACAGTCGTTCAACCTCAGCAACTCAGCTTTGTAGTAATACAATTATGATGGTATTGCAAACCTCTGGCATAGTCATGGGACAGTCATGGGGGAAACGAGGGGGAAATTATTGCACAGAGCATGCTTACTCTGGACAAACACTACAAGCCTGGGCTGCTGGTTCGTGTCCAAAACGGCCCAAAACCTCAGTGTGTGTGACAGCTTCATCACTGACTTAGAAATGCTCAGTGTTACATAACGACTTGTGCACAAACTGCTAACAGGTGTGCTGAGAAACCAGCAAAAATGATGACTTGCCTGCCAAGTTTTTTTCCAATACACAGAACATAAATGTAAGGGGAGGATCCTCTAGTCTAATTCCCTGGAATCACTCCAGCTTTGTGTCTAGTCTATTACGCTTAGTGCAGAACGTTCTTTGATTCATATGCCATGAAATGTCCCTGGAAAAGCTCTACAAACACACAGGCCAGATGTTTTGCTTGAATCCGGACCCAGCATGCAATCCGCACATGCGGGATGTACCAGGCGCCCGTTTGCGACTGTGACAGAGCAAAAGCTGGAAAACGAGGTTATTTTTGATGAATGAGACGTCACTTACCCACATGCACACTGCAGTCAAGCTTCGTCCAGCCCAGTCCATCACATTGAAGAGCAAGAAACAGGAAACAGGGATGAAGTAGGTTTCTGTGGAAATAACAGCAAACCAGTGCATACCTGTCAAGTTTTGGATTTAAAAATAAGGGAAATTTTCCGCCGCTCGCTTCGAGCCATCCCACCAGCCCAACCGAGGTTCAGTATCCCTTACAGTTTAAGACAGGTTTACAAGAAATCTAAAATAACCACCTGTGAACCACTTACAAACTACAATTAGGTGATCAGAGTCTGATAGGCCTACCTTTGTTGACACTGAAATGCTGGGTGGCAGTTCTAGCGAGGTTAGTGACATTTCAGTTTGGAGAGGCACAGGAATGTTTTTTAAAATTATAATATAATACTGGAAATTTACGGGAAAATACTAATACGGGAGGACGGCGGGAAAGAGGGGTAAAATACGGTAGTTTCCCGGCCAAAACGGGAGACTTGGCAGGTATGAACCAGTGATGAAGAACTGCGTGTTCGGGGGAAACAGCTTTGTTCAGACCTCAAATCTACCGATGTGCCAGAAGTCAAAGGATAGCAGTATATTAACTGATCATGAACATGCCATGGGTTGGGTCCACTGGTCTACCTAAACGTGTCATTGACCCACTACGCTTCACTGCTTGGTGGCCATTTGCAGCCCTTCATGTACCCCCACAGTGATGGGACATTCCAGCAGGATAGTGCACCGTGCCATCGGACCCAGAAGTTGTCCAGAACTGGTTTGAGGAGAATGCTGTAGAGTTCTGACGAATGGTGTGGCCTGCACGTTTACCTGACATGAGCCCAGTCGAGCATTTATGAGATGTGGTGGAGAGTTCGACTCGCACCCGAGATCCTGCACCTACAAGTATCACGGGGTATACAGACAGCATGGCTCAATATGCGCAACGTGCTTCGTCCACCTGTGGAATCAAGTTGCTCCACTTTGCCGGGTTAGAGAGGGTCTACACAATACTAGCTCCTCCGGTCCCTTGACTTTTGACACGTCAGCGTATTTATTTGTAGTACCCAAATTCACATTCTCAATGCCACACACAAAAAACAATAATATTTATATTTCATACCCATCGTTTTAAATATCACGACTGTCCAAAAAAAGAAAAATCATGTATCTCCATTTTTGTCATGTTTTATATTTATGCATCATTTGAACACAACAGCTGTTGTTTACATTGTGTCATGATGTCATGACAAATGGAGCAACAGAAATGGCCCAAAACTGCTTGGAAAACAGTCTGGTTCCATTGACTTGCATTGAAATTAAATGAGGTTTTTGCCCTCTCCTGTAAAGTTGCCATTTTGGAGATACTTGATTCTTTGCAGATACGCTCATTCTGGAAT
Source organism: Semaprochilodus insignis (assembly GCA_034552555.1). Lineage (NCBI taxonomy): Eukaryota > Metazoa > Chordata > Actinopteri > Characiformes > Prochilodontidae > Semaprochilodus > Semaprochilodus insignis. The sequence goes on along the minus strand of JAVGWN010000067.1, from coordinate 7,332 downwards.
TAAACTGTATCAAGAAGTCGGGCCAGGGACAATTCAAAATAGTGTGCAATCTTTAGAAAATATCTTTAATCATGCCTTGATATAAAAGGAGCGTCCAGGAAAGTCTGAGTGCTTTATGACCAAGGTCAAGACTGAACCATTAACCAAAACTGAGTTTTATGAAACGACCAATGCACAAACTGCTAACAGGTGTGCTGAGGAAACAGGAAAAATCATGACTTGCGCCTTCTGAGGTTTTTCCACTGGATTTGAAAAATGGTGGCGAAGTTGGAAACGCAAAAGCGTAATGATGATGCTACCAAGCAGACCAATCACAGTTGCTGTGGTCTGTGCTGCTACAACGTCTAGTTACATTTCTGGAGAAATGCACATCAGGATACGGCATAGGGTCCATTTCTATGCCGTACCACTCGATGCAGAAGCACAATTTTGGCCTTAAGCCTCTAACCCTGTAAGTTCAGGAATCTACAAGCGTGCTATAGAGTTCTGCTGGGATATGAAGGAATCAGAACAGTAATTAATGAAACTAATACCAACATAAGGAACACATGCTCAAGGCTTCCGAACACTCTTACCCCAAGCACCTCCATCAGCCACAGTGGACCTGACCTCCACAGTCACGGCAGGAAACGTGCCAATAGTGATGATGAAGACAAAGCACACAGAGAGAGCCATCACCCAGATCTACAGTGGAGAGAGAGCAGAGCAGTGAGCAGTGCTGTGAAGTGCATCGTTCACCCCATCTTCTGACATAAACTGATATACAGGTTTTATTAGCTGTTAATTTTAAGATTGTATAATCAATATAACTTAACATATTTATTCAAGCTACTACCACTACCACTGTTTGAGCTTAAACCCTCGTTAAGCTCTTCAGTCAATAAATGGGGAAGTGACCATGTTTCAGACTGTACAGATGAATGTTTCCAGCCAACATTTCAAAATATATCTATGTTGTGATAAAATGTATTGATGAATGGACCAATAGAAAAGCTCCAAAGAAGTCTGGTTCCATTAACTCCCATTCAAATTCTCCTTTAAGTTACCCCATTAGAGACACAAGGTTTTGTCCCAGCAGTAAAGACATGCTGTTAGTTTGAACACCACAAAAATGCTTACAAACCAGATGCAGCCCAAATACGTTCTCGTACAGCTGCAGACAGCTGTCTATCTAGCACTGAGAGCATTCTAGCTAATCCAGAGCTGTAGGGAACTTATTAGACTGCACCAGACATTGACGCCTCAAATTAGAGCACTAAAACAGATAATTGAGTTTCACAAGCCCCAATTCAAACCTAGTCTAGTAGCTTGTGTTGGGTAACACAGTCAGGAACTGTCCATTTGGACCGGAACAGGACCACCTGACATGCAAAAGCAGCAACCACGTTCTCTGCATGTTTGTGAAATATGTGCTACAACAAAAACACATCCACTGGAAACAATGGAGTATACAATGACTCCATCAGGACTGTACCAGACGTGCTATGGATCCAAACCAGGGACAGGAATTTCAGTAAATAGTTTTGACCCATAAATCAACTACTATCAGTCTGTGATTAACCAGCAAATCTGAAACACAAAAACATGAAAACGTTGAACACAGCACTGGCTTTTATATAAACTAGGTTTTAGGCTTTACTGAACAAAGACGTGTAGCCTAACGTAACAGATGTCTTACCTTCAAGTATTAGCCCAAGTTAACCAATATACCTGCCCTTGTCCGCTCACAGGACAAAACCTGGAATCTCCATTTTTGTCATTTGTCCACCTTTAGCAATAATCAACATGAAACGTGAGAGTCTCTCTCTACAGCCAGTGTGTGGTTTGTCTATTCTGGGCAACTGGTGGTGGCAGCCACTGTTGAAAGACGAGCCGCTCCTATGTAGATATGACAGCTCATTCTAAGATAATAACACACAATGATTTATAGTGACTCTAATGAAAACATAGTTTTATATAATATATATCACATTTCCCTCCTAAATCTTGCATACCGCACCTTTAAAATGTATTGATGAATAGACCAAAAGCTCCAAAATTACTGGTTCCCAAAACAAAACTGGTTCAAAACATTTTTCCTTCTCCTGCACAGCTAACTTTTGGGAGATACAAGGTTTTGTCCCAATAGCTATAACGTACATAGGAGCTACAATGGCTAATCAACACATTTGTAGGTTATAGCTTTAGGCTACACTCAACAGAAGCCAAAACATATACAAGTAATCAGTTGTAGCTAGGGGGGCCACTTTCATAACCCCCAAAAGGAGGACATCATAAAGGGGGGGGGGGGTAAGTCGGGTATGATACTAGAACAGAATTAAAATCATATCCTAACCCATATAACACATACATGATGCTTTCCTCACCTAACTGGGTGGAATGCATGACATTTGTGAGTCAGATGGGAGCTTACTAACTGACTAGCATTTAGAGGGCTGATCTGCGGTTAGGCAGTAGACGAGTCACAATGTCACATGACCTTGGTAAACCAATGAAATGCAAGGCATGTGATTTGACACGGACGTGAGCCAACAGCACACATAATGTTGTGGGGTCACTCTGAGAGGTTCTGCTGCTTGTTACTAGTGATTAGCCAGCATTCCGTTTCAACCAAAAGCTTTCCCAGCAGGTCTTTTCAGAGGACTGTCTCCGGTTGGAGCTGTCCCGAGAAATGTCCCAGATTTGAACTGTGAGTTAAAAACACAAGAGAAAGTCGTGCAGAGCAGACGGGCAGACGTCCGACGTCTCACTGATGGCCAACAGAGGAGACTTCTGCTATCTGCTGACCACTCCTACCACTTGCTGGCCTAGTTTTAGAGGAACACTGCTGTGTGAAACGTCGCCAGATGCATCAAACGAGTTCACAAATGTCTTCCAGATACGAGGTAACTCAGGGGTCAAAGCAGGGGGAGTTGTGGGACAGAATCAAACTGCCAGGTGATGGTAGGTATCTGTATGGTCTGGATGGTGGGTATTTGCTCAGATATGAATGTAGCTCCAGGTCATCTATAAACTGAGCATCATTTCTGAACAAAGTCACTTTTTTTTAACCTTCCATATTTGACATGCAGCATATGCTGACAGCAGCTGCCCTGGAACTGGAGCACAGGGGTGTGTTTAGGGTCCGGCCACTGGGCTACAGCCACAAGTCATTATTGTGTAGACACAGGTCCCTTTCGACTGCCGTAATATTTAATATGAATTATGATCTTATACAACTACTGAACCTTCTGTGGTAATCACATTCCTGCCTCATCCCTGCCTGAGCTGCTAAACTAAAAAGGGACAAACTTTGTACACTCATCATCAACAGAACAGCTGCACCCAGAAGGAGGTGTGGGATTGCAGATGTGTTGGGAAGGAAGATAAAGGTCACCAGGATCAATAACTGATGATAAATTTAGACTGATATGATCAATATTTATTGAGCTACACATACAGAAGTCTGTCTCTCAGTTTGGCGTTGGGCCGCCGTGTTTGCTAACCCAACGCGCCAGACGTCTCGGCATGGAGCTGTAGAGGTTCCTAATGGTGTCCTGTGATAATCCATCCCACGCAGCTTGAACATCCTCACACAGTTCCTGTAGATGGTGCGGTAGGGGTGGAGGTGGAGGGACACCAGGCCTTCTGGACGTGTGACGCGCGACAACAATCCGTTCATCTTGGTGCTGACCACGGTGCCTCCACACACGGATTCGTTGGTCGTCTCCACCAAGACAAAAGCGGGACTCGTCACTGAAGATGACCCAACGCCATTCTGAGTCACTCCATGACAGTCTGGCACGACACCATTGCAGTCTTTGGTGACGGTGACGTGGTGTTAAGGACAGTCGTGGTAACGGTCTGTGTGCATGTAGTCCTGCGTGGTGCAGCCGTCTGCCAATGGTGCTGCACTAACAGGATGACTCATGGAGGACATCACTGCTCGCTGGATGTCTGTAATCGTGGCTGTTGGGTCAGTCAGGTACAGAGATAAGACCCGTCCTTGCTTACGTCACATGTGTAGCTGAGCATGAAACTTGAATCATTTACATGTCTCATGATGTCAAACCCACATTCCATGTTTCATCCCTGTCGGTTGATTCCTTCTGAGTGCAGCTATTCGTGCAACAGGTTTTTTCATGATGAGTGATATTGTATTTATACCCATTTGTGTATTTACACTTTCTTGTTTGGGTGCTTGTGATGTCTCCAAAGCACAACATGAAGACTCGTAACACAGCTCTGAAAACAGTGGAGAGGTACCTTTTTGAAGATGGCAAACACAGACACGGTATGTGTGGTGTCCTCATCAGTGAGACTGAATACAGGCCTCTTCTCCCCAGCGCTCTCTGTGCAGGAAACATCAACACCAAATCATCCCCAACAGACCCGTTTCATCTCTTTCCAGTCCAAAACAATTTACAATCGTATTCTTTTACAAGCGAAACTGTAGCCATGGCAGAAAACAATTTAACACCGGGGCTCAAACACACTCCGAAAAACACCCAAACGCAGTGCCAGCAGAACTGAACACTAACGCAGCGTCATGCCTCCAGATGGTTCGGAGTTTAGAGGAGACTTTAATTATATACATTCCTTGGTTAAGGGCAGAGCTGGAGCGAGAGGGTGTCTGCTAACTCCGGCCTGTTTGCTGGAATTAAACTGTGACACATTTGGATAAACAGCACATCTGCGGGTAAACAGATGTTCTACCTTTACTCAGCAGGTCCATCTTGTTCTCCTCATCGCTGCCAGATCTGGGACTACTGGTGTCTGAGTAATACTGGAAAAATTCCTGCAGGACAGAAAACAAAACCGAACAGAAATCTGAAAAAGACACGGTAACTGGACTACAAAGCTCAGTTCACTATATGGACCCGTTTGCCAAATGGGTTCAATCTGTGCTGCCTAAACTGCAGGACAGGCCTGGGGTTCTAAGGGTTAATAGAGATCGTTATATTAGTAACTCAACATTAACACAACTATCATTGAGGCTACTTTCTATTGGGAGGCGTCTGTCCTCAAACTCTAATGCCCAAATTTTATCATTTTTTTAAATGAAGGTGAAATATTTAATTTTATGTAATTTTAAATACCTAAATAAAATAAAAAAAAAATTAAATAACTTTACACAAAAAATCCATGACTTTTGTCACTTTTCCTAAAACACAAGAGTTTTAGTCTGTAGACGGAGCCTCATTTTAGCCACTCCCCTGTATTTTAGAGCAGGAAGTAAGACTGTATCCTTGCCCCCCATGGTCACATGGTAAGCAATCAGATCTCATGTTTTTTTGAAGAAAATGTGTCCCAAAGTCAGTGACTGTGTTTATATGCACCGAATAATCTAACCTTACTCTGATTTCTTTCAGATCCCTCCCCGCATGTATACCCTTACTCTGATTTCTTTCAGATCTCTCACCGCATGTATACTCTTACTCTGATTTCTTTCAGATCTCTCACCGCATGTATACCCTTACTCTGATTTCTTTCAGATCTCTCACCCCATGTATACCCTTACTCTGATTTCTTTCAGATCCCTCCCTGCATGTATACCCTTACTCTGATTTCTTTCAGATCCCTCACCGCATGTATACTCTTACTCTGATTTCTTTCAGATCTCTCACCGCATGTATACCCTTACTCTGATTTCTTTCAGATCTCTCACTGCATGTATACCCTTACTCTGATTTCTTTCAGATCTCTCACTGCATGTATACTCTAATAACTGCCAGGACAAGTCAACAAGTCAACAAAAACCTTAAACCCACACATGCTACTGACTCCCAATAAATTGTAATTGGGTCGTACCATTTTTGGCAAGACGAAGTAGGACATGATGGCTAGGAGGATGACAACGCAGGCAGTGATGAAGTAGCCGAAGGCACTGTCCTGCAGTTCAGAGCCGGCTGGGAGGAAAAATTAAGAGACCTTAAATCAGAACACTCTGTTAAAAATGGAAGTACAGAGATAAAAATATACTTGAGTGAAAGAAAAAAAGCGCATCTATATTTAACTCAAACTCAGGTAAGCAGTTTAGCACACTGTTAAAACATAAGAATCAGTGTGTGTGTTTGGTTAATGTGTTTTAAATCGAATCTACCGTGTCCACCTTTCCCTACTTGTCCAGATCGTGTTTAGCGTGCCAGACGATCATCAGTTGCTCTGCCTCTTTATTTTAAATACCACATATTCCGCATGCAGTCTTTCAGTTCTGACCTTCAGATTAAAGTTACTTCTGACTAAAGACTCGTTATTTGAAGGCGTGTTGAATCTATAGAATTTTATTAGAATTTTATGTTTATTTAGAAGAGAGACGAGATGCGTCTGGACAAGCTGGTCAGGCGAGCAGGGTCAGTTGTTGGTGTGGAGCTGGACTCTGTGGTGAAGGTGGCGGAGAGGAGGACACTGCACAAACTGCTGTCCATTATGGATGATGATGGACACCCACTGCACACCATCATCATGGACAAAAGGAGCAAGTTCAGTGGCAGGCTGCTGTCACAGAGCTGCTCCACAGACAGACTCCGGAGATCCTTTGTCCCGAGAGCCATCAGGCTCTTCAACTCTTCCCGGCAGGGCCGGAAGAGGGAAGAGGACAGATGAGGACTAAACTCTCTTGTTAAATCAGAGGTTTATTTATTTGCACTTTACACTTTACTGTATATACTGTACATCTAAACCCATGGACACTCCACTTTACTTAAATACCAATATATGCACATGTTTATTTATGTTAATTCAGTCATTATCTGCTGATAACTGCGCCCTCTGCACATTCATGCACATTTATTTATTACTATTGCACTGTCTTTCTACAGGTCTACAGCTATTTTTTCTATTTTCTTGTATATATTTCTTGCCTCCTTGCGAGGTGAGATATTTATATATTTATCCATAGTGACCTGTACTATGTATAGTTTATAGTTTACAGTTAATAATACTGCTACCCATTTAGGTTTTTTTCATACTGCACAACCCTGTTTTTGTATTTGTTTTAATGTTTAACTGTGCTGTATTGTGTAACTGCTACTGGCTGCTAAATTTCCCTCGGGATCAATAAAGTATCTATCTATCTATCTATCTATCTATCTATCTATCTATCTATCTATCTATTTAGTAAACCGCAGTAGTCGCAGCTAATAACGGGACTAACTAACATTCTGTACTACAGACTCAAGAATCAAATCCCAGTGGCTCGAGACTCAACTCAGGCTCTCGCCTCAGCAGCTCTGGACTGGACTTGGACTCAAAGCCTAGAAACTTGACTAGGACTCTCACCCTCAGGGATTCTAGACTCAGCTCAGACTCTCACCTCAGAGGCTCAAGACTCGACTAGGACTCTCACCTCAG
>JAVGWN010000066.1:9650-34028 GCA_034552555.1 Semaprochilodus insignis | reverse complement strand
TCAAACTGTAAACACTACACGCGCTGCAGATTCATACTGGATTAAAAGGAAAGAATTTCTCATCTCAATCGAGTGACAACTCATGAACACTCCAACCCCCCTCCTGCCTCCATGTTTCCCCCTGACTCCCGTACACACCTGGACAGAGGAAGAAAACACCCCGGCGCTGTTAGCTAACCAGCCCTGCGTCAGATTCTGGAGCCTGTTTGAGGAGAAAACGGAATTAATTGCGCTTCTCTGTGCGTCTTTGCTTTGGGAGATGAAATTGTTTGAGAAGAGCCAGACTCAGCAAATACACACACTGAGACACAGGACAGCCACTTAGCACAGTCATTACAGTACAGCAGAAATATCAGTTTACAGCGCCCCGCTCCGTCTACAGGTTCTGTTGACTTTCTAATTGATTCTGTTTCTTTCTTTCAACATAGCAGGACAAAAAGACAATCCACAACTCCTGCACAAGCCTCAGTTTATGTCTTACTGTTCCCAACGTGTTACACTCAACAAATAAACCATACGTGTGGATACTGATGTGCAGGAGTGTGATCTCTGTGGAGGAACTTACTTTCAAAGGGTCTCATTTGACCAGGACTGGACATTCTCAATATTCATCATACATTTTATTTGTTTAATAATCTTACTGGATTATCTGAAACCAATTCCACCAATGTTTGTCTGAATAATTCTGTCCTTGAGATGTAAACAGAGTGATTCAGAGTGGGTTTGGTGTGAAGTGGTTCACTGTAGAGGTACAGATTCTGATTTCTTTACAGTGGTGGTGATATATAAATATAGACATTTATTCACTATCCAGAACCACATCCACATATCTATTCATACCAGCATACATAATTGGATTATCTTAAATTAGACATAGACCTGAAATAATATGTTTCCAAAGCCCTGCATTTGCCCTTCCGCCATGAACAAATTAAAAGATATGGATTAGAACATTTTAACCTAAAACCTGATCACAAAACTATCATAAAATATGCCACAGACATCAGGCGGCATATTCATAACCATTCAGGCAATAACTGTCTGTAAGGGAGCTTTTAAAAGTGGACGTCTGGTTCCATTCACCACCACTGAAAACACTTCTGACTGCTTTACTGTATAGCTGTATTTTATTGTATGTCTTATTATTCTATACCTCAGATTGGTACATTCAGGGCCTTGGGCTTTCAAAAAGTCATTGCTTTTTTGAGGGACAACAAATGTAAAATAGTAAAATAGTAAAATGTGAAATAGCAGTACAACAGAAAACCAACAGAGAACCAGCAGACCCAGGTAAAAATGAAGTATATTTTAATGTACTAGAAATGTACTTTAATACCAACAAGTACATTTCAAGCACATGAATACACATGCAAAATGTATAATAATTACAAGTGCATTTTACATCAGTAGTACTTGATATAAGTCAGTATACATATTATCAAGAAATGCATTTTAATATGTACTTAAGTATCTTTAAATGAATCTAAGATGTGTCTGTACAGTATAGTAAAGTACAGTTAGTTCTTATTATATTTATCTTATTATATTTAGCACCCTAAGTACATAGGTAGTATATGAAAGTAGCACACTTTCAGTACATTAATTATAACTTCAAGGACGTATACTAAGTGTACTTAAATTAAATATACTTCAGTGTATTGTTTTTTCTCCTGGGTTAGTATTCTATACCTCAGATTAGTACATTTGGGACCTTTGGCTTGCAAAACGTTGCTCCTTTTTTGAGCGAAAACAAATGACACTCTCCATCGACAGCAATGTAAAGTAGCAGTAACACAGAAAACCAACAGCAGAACTGAATTAGTGTCTCTTATAAACTGTGTCAGGTGATTATATGTCCACTCTGCCGACCATAGTACAAAAACAACACACCAGCAAGATAATAAGTTTACTCTATTTTGAGTCACCCTTCAGCCTCCCAGCATCAGGCTAGTGCAGTAACCCCAATGAATGTCCAGAGGTACCAACCTAGACCAGATAAAAGTACACTGGAGTAGACTTAATTTAAGTGTACTTAGTATACTTCCTTGAACTTATCATTAATGTACTGGAATGGTGCTACTTTCATATACTAACTATGTACTTAGTATGCTAAATATATTCATTAGTACTATTCAATATATACTTAACTAGAACTAACTGTACTTAACTGTACTATTTTGAGACACCACTAAGATTCATTTAGAGATACTTAAGTACATATCATAATATATTTCTAGTACATTAAAATATACTTAATTTTTAACTGGGTTATCTTACGGAGTCTCCAGGACTAGCTAGCCTTAGCACAGAGCTCTGACACATGACCTAGCAAGCTATGTTAGCCCAAACATCCAAACATATGCTGATAACATAAGGCCTACTCTGGATGACATGTTGGCAATCTGATGTATGCCCACCCCGACGTCAGTAAACAAATAAATAACTGATTGAGTGATACTGGATTCGTGAATATGGTGTTTGTGTGTGTGTATGTGTGCCTACAGCCGTGTGCAACAGTTCACCCCCTGGTCAAATCAATCAGATGATTCTCTAAACTTAAATAACTGAACATCCTTTTCAGAGAACACACTCGTCTGTTTCTCTGTTACACGCTATCTGATAAAGAAGAACAGAACCAGAAAAGTGCACTTCCTGAAGACAGTGCAGAGTCATAGTGCAACCTAAGCAGAAGCAGTTAGGGTGTTACTAGGTGGCTGCTAGAGGATTGGCGGTTGCTATTGTATCCCAGGTGGTTGCTAGGGTGTTAGATAAGAAAAACATAGAAAAAGATAAAAGAATAAAATAAAAAAGATAGTTCTTCAAGGGTTCTTTATTAAAGAAAATGGTTATATGTACAACCCCAACTCAAGAAGAACAGTGGGACGGTATAAAAATGTCTTGGGTTCAGACTGTCCCAACTTGTCCCTGATTTCAGGTTGTAGAACTATGAATACGCAAAGAACCCTTTGCATGACTAAAGAGCACCGTGCATGGTGTTCTTCAGATTGATGGAAAATGTACTGCATATGGTTCTACCATATAGACCCTGTTAAGAAAGAGTTCTAAATAACAAAACCAAAAAATTGTGTTCTGCTATTAATACCATGTCAGCCACAGAAGAACCCTTTTTGGTGCTATATAGAACCCTTTTCAAAAACGGTTCCAAACTGAACCATCTACAGCACATTGTCCACCGTGCAAAGAGCCATGTTTAGTTGTACATTAGCTTGGCTGCATTAGCATCTACAAATCTAAAGAAACAAAACGGCAATAACTGCAAAACTAAAGAACCAAACTTTTAGTTATGACAAAACTAAAGAAACTACAAAACTAAAGAAGCAAAACTTCAATAACTATAAAACTACAGAAGTAAAGCTTCAATTACAGAACTAAAGAAACACATTGTCTACAAAAGTATTGAAGCAAAACTTCAATATCTACAAAACTAAATAAACAAATCTTCCATAACTACAAAACCAAAGAAGCAAAACTTTAATAACGGCAAAACTTTAATAATGCAAATCAGTTCTGTGAGTGTTCATGGTTGTATATAGAACCACTTTCTTTACTAAAGAACCCTTAAAGAACCATATTTAAGGGCGTACTGCCGGATAACAATAGGGTCTAACAAGAAATAGCACAGTGTAGCATCAGTACTGTTTAGAGGACAAACAGATTTGCTGAATCTTATCAGCCCCTTTAAACCCAGAACATCTCTAATGTTGTGAGGTAGCGGTCAGGGGTGCTGGATTTAGATAGTCAGGTGCTACCAGGTGCTACGTGGTTTCTCACCCTCCCAACTTCTCTTTTCAGTTTCTGCTGAAAGATCTTTGAGAACTTTCTCGACTTTCCCTGACGTGAAGAGGCCAACGTCTCTCAAGAAGCCTTCAGTAGAGAAGCTTGCATAGCCGCAGCAGCCAACATTTTCCACTGGACAGGTGGTAGCTCTCCAGCCTATCTGCTGGCATTCTGCCGCTAGTTCACTAAGCTTCCTCTATGCCATCTTCCCATGGAACTGTCAGTTTGACTGTCAGGACACGCTCCTCAGCTGCCAACTGCAGAGTGTCAGATCTGAGTGTGGTGGTGGTGGTAAGTGTGAAACCTTAACTATTTGTCCTTCACGGACCAGTCATTTCCTGGGGTTTTCTTAGCACCTGGTCATGGCACCACCTGTAGCGACCCTGGGCCAAGGCGGTCTTACAGGCAAACAGGATGTGGTGGAGATTCACACAGGCCACAAGTTCTCCTCTGTGCCATACCATCGTGCCAGACTGGCTGGACCATGAAGGATGTCATATGTGGCTTTAGATTAAGAAATTCGATCTTGCTTGAGGGGTCTTCCACAAGTCGCTCACTCCCACTAGTCAGAATGTCCTACCACATTGTCCACTGGTCTGGTTGGCTTTGGCTAACAGACTTTACCAGGAAGCAGCCTTTCTATGTCTTTCTTACATCCATGACCACCAACTTTGTTCATTCTTTCATGGACAGCTGTCCACATCTTCCTGGTTGGGTTCTTCTGAAAGACAAATACTGAGCAATAAATGCAATTCTCAAAAACAAGCAAACACACAAACAAGCTCTCAAATATTCTTGGAATGGATTTGTAAGATGATGCAACCTGTGAAATTCATACTCCAGACAACAGGAGGTGCCTTACACCTACAGGATTGATTTTAGTGTACTGGTGCTGACCTATCAGGCATTACACAGTGATGCCCCTCCCTACCTCACTGAGCTTGTATGTCCTCTTAACAACAGGAGAACTTTAAGGTCTTCAAATCAGGGGCTATTAGCTGTCCCCCAATCCAAACTAAAATCAAAGGGAGACTGGGCCTTTGCAGCGTATGCCATAAAACTGTGGAATAACCTCCCTGCTGACATCAGACTTTCAGCCTCTGTTCAAAGTGGTTTCTTGCCGAGAGTGGGCGGCGATGGTCACTCGCCAAGAGCTTCAGCCATCATTGTATTTACTCTTCCTTTCGTTGGCTGCCTGACCTTAAATGATCTAACTAGCAGCAGCACCTTCAACATGACTGATAAGAGGTTAGAATACGCTGTCGAGGCAGCAGAGCTACTTCTTCATCCTCTCATGTTGGACTGACTCCACTCCTACAGCGCTACAGTGACTCTCTATCGCCTCTTCAGGTACAAAGTGGTATTACAAGACATTGTTTTTGTGACGTTATTAGAACTAATATATTTACATTAATCCAGCTAGCTCCACCCACTCACACTGAAGTTATAAGCTCTGAGTGGTCTTTGAATGATGTTCAGTACAGGACAACCAATCAGAACAGATCTCATTTACATATGTATATCAGTCTTATAGGCACAGAAGAGAAAACAGCCAGCTTGATTATAAGGAAGGAAGACCGGTTGGAAAATTAATTCCTGTTTTTGGTATATAAAACAAGAAAAACAAGGGTGAACTGGGCCATTACAGAAGCTGTATGAATTTTTAAAAACAGTACCAATAATTTTTATTCAACAGGAAATCATAATACATTTTTACTCCATAGTTGGTAGTAGGGGAAACTTAGTTAAGATAGTAGTTAAGATTCCTGGAAAACAAAAATTGATTCTTTTAAATGGTGTAATGTCATGCTTAATACACCCAGAGACATAAAATAACAAGGTACCAAAAGCAGATTTTAAAGTCAGGTGGACTTTTAAGTCTGAAGCTAAAAAAAGATGAGCATTTAAGATGATTCTATCTTTTTAGACACTTCTGTGAATCACACTCCAGGGGCTTGGAGGAAGTACAATGATCAATAAGTGAGATACGCTTAAGTAAGCAAGTATGTAAGTAAGTAAGTAAGTAAGTAAATAAATAATTAAACCAATAAATGCAAGTCACACTCAGAAATCATGTATTACTTGGATTCAGAGCAGCTGTACTCATACAATCATCTGTATTTACAAAACAGAGCACGTTGACAGACTGAAGAAAGCAGGTTGAATACAAAGACCATGATTTCCGGAATTCTTCAAAGTTGGCTTATGATAAAAACGAAGCGAGTCACGCATGTGTGTTGAAAGGTCAGACGGATTTTGCGGTTTAAGATTTTCGCAGCATAAAGTTCTAGTCTATGATGATTCGGGCTGTGAATGTGTGATGGGATAAACTTGTGGGATTCTGTGAGGAGCTAATGCTTCTGACAATGTAAACAATTATCTATCCAGCTCTTAAAGAAATAGCTCAGCCAAACATTACCACAGTTCTCCCCTTAGCCCAAATGTAGCTGATCAGCCAACACATGTCTGCTAAAGTCTTCCTTCTTTATTTCTGCTGTTTTTAAAGTTTTGCTTCTTTGTTTTTGTAGTTTTTTAAGTTTTTCTTGTTTAGTTTCATAGTTATTGACATTTTGCTTCTTTAGTTTTGTAGATATTGAAGTTCAGTTGTTTTAGTTTTGTGATACTGAAGTCTTAGTTCTTTAGTTGTGCAGTTAATAAAGTTTTGCTTCTTTAGTCTTGTAGTTATTGACATTTTGCTTCTTTAGTTGTGTAGATATTGAAGTTTTGCTTCTGCAATTATTGAAGTTTTGTGCCTCTTTAGTTTTGTAGACATTTTGTAGTTAATTCAGTTTTGTAGTTTCTTTTGTTTTGCAGTTACTGAAGTTTTGTTTCTATAGTTTTGCAGTTATTAAAGTTTTGTTTATTTAGTTTTCTGGTTATTGAGGTTTTGCTTTAGTTTGTAGATATTGAAGCTTGCTTCTTGAGTTTTGTAGCTGTTGAAGTTTTGTTTCTTTAGTTTTGTAGTTATGGAAGTTTTGCTTCAAATTTAATGTACAACCATTAGTGCTAACAGCTTGGCTTAGTCACAGTCACCTCATCACACACTTATCTCAAACCATGTTGAGTCGTTCAATAACCTCTAATAGTCTTGCTTATGTAGTTTCTGACTCGCTGTTATCTATGAACATTGATAAAGACATGGTTAATAACAGTAAGCATGACTTTGCCCATTTTTAGAGACAAATAACTAAAGAAGCAAATTTCAGACAGATGTGTCTTAATAACCTGCTAACAAAACAGCTTGGCTGGTCACCAGCAAAGCCAGCTTATTTTGGATGCTGGTATGCTGGTCAAGCAACATGACCGTGCTGGGTCACCTGCAAAACCAGTACCCGGCCAGCACTAGACCAGCTTAAACTGGCACAGAATGCTTGCTGGTCTGTCTAATAGTTCTGTACTAGGCATTATTTCATCTATACTCCATTCTGTCAGTTCTGTCAGTGTACCTGGCTCAGTTTACATGTACACAAACTCCATTCATAAATGATTTTTATAACAACCATATGAGTAAACAATCCATTTATACAGTGATAAACATTTCACTCTTGTGTCAGATTGGGACTTAACACTTTAGTGAACTGTTTGAAGGCAACCACCATTTACCCTTTAAACCAACTTGTTTCAGCAGGGTTGATCAGATACATTCATGATGAAGGTGAAAACTGATTTCTTTTGTGACACTTTTGGCAGGATATTATTACTGCACTGCACATCATGCTACTACAGAAAAGGGTGTTGCCTTCAGACAGTTCACTAAAGTGTTAAGTCCCACTCTGACACAAGAGTGAAATGTTTATCACTGTATAAATGGACTGTTTACTCATATGGTTGTTATGAAAATCGTTTATGAATGGAGTTTGTGTACATGTAAACTGAGCTAGGTACACCGACAGAACTGACAGAATGGAGTATAGATCTATTAGACAGAAATGATATTCTTGGCTCATCCAAAGGTCTTAAACCACTTTATAGTGAAGACAATAGAAAACAATTCACATGACCATTTTCTCATTGAATTCTCTTTCAGTGCATTCATTTACAATTACTTTGAAGGCATTTAGCAGATGCTCTTATCCAGAGTGACTTACAACCGTGCTTAGTGTTCCATTGGATAATATTCCAGCTAGTACAGGAAGTTCAGAGCCTAAAACTCACCATGAGCTCAGACACTGCCCGAACAGGGGGCCAGTGCTGATACCTAGATAGATCAATACACACATATAGAGCAAAAAGAGCACTACCTGGCAACCCCAGCCCAGTGCTCACACCTATAGAAAAGAAAAGGTCATTATAAGGTCATTATAAGTGCAACACAACACAAGTACATACACACAACTTACACCTCTACTAGTGCTTACTCACTTAAGTGCATTACGAAGAGATGGGTCTTCAGTCTGCGTTTGAAGACTGCGAGAGACTCTGCTGTTCGGACGCCCAGTGGGAGTTCATTCCACCATCTGGGAGCCAGGACAGAGAAGAGTCTGGACGCTTGTCTTCCATGAGACTTCAGGGATGGTGGGTCGAGTCAAGCTGTACTTGAAGCGCGATGGGCTCGAGGTACAGATCGACTCTTCACCATTGCCATAAGGTAGGGAGGGGCTGATCCGTTCTTGGCTTTGTAGGCGAGCGTCAGAGTTTTAAATCCGATGCGGGCAGCAACAGGAAGCCAATGAAGGGAGCGCAGCAGTGGAGTCACATGGGTGAACTCTGGAAGATTGAAGATGAGTCGAGCTGCTGCTTTCTGGATCAGTTGCAGGGGCCTAATGGCCCGTAGAGGAAGACCAGCCAGGAGCGAGTTGCAGTAGTCTAGCATTGAGATGACCAGAGACTGGACCAGCAGCTGGGTGGTCTCCTGAGAGAGGAGGCATTCGCATTCGCAATCAGATTAATCTGTTGGCCAAAGTAAACCCCATAACAAGTTGTTGACTGCATACTGATGCAACACATATCTGCTTACTCTATAGTCTGTAACATATATAGTATGTAATGTAATTCAATAAATACACTCTACCAATACACTATATAGCCAAACGCCCTCCTGATTATTATGTTCAGCTGTTTCAGCCACACCTAATGCTGACAGATAGATATAACCAAGCACATAGATAAACACTAGCAGTGGAATGGGTCGTACTGAAGGGCTCAGTGACTTTAAACATGTGGGTCTGCTGAGTGCTATTCTCACTACAAAGTTCCAAACATTGCATTGGGAACGTCATGGGTTTGGGTGGCCAAACAGCTGCACATAAGTCTAACATCGCTACGCACAATGCCAAGTGTCGGCTGGCGTGGTGTAAAGCACACTGCCGCTGAAAACTTCACCATCTGGTATCCTGGGTTTGTTGAATGCCAGAGAACACATAGTGCCAAAGTTTGGTGGAGGGGGGCATAATAGGGGTGTTCTAGGGAGCCGGTTCCTTAGTTCCAGTGAGGGGTGATGGTGATGTTAATGCCTCCACGTACAAACACATTTTAGACAGACATATGCTTCCAACTGTGTCCCTGTGCACATAGCCAGCTCCATAAAGACACGGTTTGACGAGTTTGGTGTGGAGGACTCCAGTGGCCAGCAAAGACCAAACCTTTCTTGTCTAAAGTCAGTGCCTCACCTAACGAATGCTTTTTTATTGAGTAGAAATTCCCACAGACACACTCCAAGATCTTGTGGGTCTTTCCCAAAAGAGTGGAAACTGTTACAGCCAAAATGGTGCCATGGTTTTGGAATGGGATGTCCAACAAATTCATATAGGTGTGATGTATAAACTGTAGTGCACTTGATGTGAGAAGTTTCAGTGCTTGTAAAAATCATACCTGGTATTCCCAGACCTGGGAAGTGGAAAAATAGGAAATTGTTTTTTGGCTGAAACACCTCTTTACCCAAAGCTGCATGTACCGTATACTCTTTCTCAAGGTTTAAATATCTTACCAGCTCTAACAGGCCTGATTTGATGAATCAGTTCACTAATACGCCCTTCATGGACAGAACTGGGCATGTTGGAGCCAGAGGCTAGCAGCACATGGTCACATCTACTCAGTTACATGCACTTAACTACACAGCTGCTAACTTGAGCGCATTCAGTTCAGTCTCACACTCTCCTGCGACACTCAACATTTGTCAGGCATTTTTACACACTGACCTACCCATGAAGCTTCTTCCTACTGCTGAACCTTCAATGATCAAAACACTTTGGACTGGCAACAGTGGTTCACACATGGCAGGCGTAGAATGAACACAGGTCTGTCTTACTCACAAGTTGAACGGTCAATACTTGTTATCTCATGTAAGACACTTCATATCTGCAGTAACCACTGGCTGCACCACTGGATACCTTTAACCAGCTCTTTTAACTGGTCTGTGTTCTGTATTCTCGGTAACTGGACTGTATACTGCCTTCATTAGAGCTGCTGACCAGTTCAGCAATAAGCAAATACCAATTTTACACTGCTAGACAAAACCATAACTCATCAGCTTTCAGTCGTTGGTCCTCTGAAGGCTACATGCTGTCACTCTTCATCAAGACACTTCCGTTTTGTAATATCCGTGATAGAATTTCAGTGGCTGTGAATATAGACCAAAAAAGCCCCAAATGTTGAGGAGTGACCCCTCCCAAACACCATAGGGTCTGCCCCACATCACCACCCCCCACCCCAATGCTTCCCACCCCAAGGCTCAGTCTGCTGAAATGTAAAAGTGTAAAGGTTGGCAGTCCTGTAACTAGAATACAGACGGACTGAAGGATTTCCAGTGTACTATTGAACTATGATACATGTGCTGAAAAAAATTCACCTCTGCGATGTTCTGAAGGGCTGCAAATGTGACTGACTGCCATGTTCACACATCTGGGTTGGCCCGCAAAATCC
Source organism: Semaprochilodus insignis (assembly GCA_034552555.1). Classification (NCBI taxonomy): domain Eukaryota; kingdom Metazoa; phylum Chordata; class Actinopteri; order Characiformes; family Prochilodontidae; genus Semaprochilodus; species Semaprochilodus insignis. The sequence continues at coordinate 23,369 of JAVGWN010000066.1, read as the reverse complement.
CCAGATTTGAATCCTCTTGAAATCTTTGTGACTACCCAGAACAACGAGAGAGTGGCTTAACATTGATGTGGCCTACATCCAGTAACTTGTCCAGTCCATGCTAAATCCAATCACAGCTGTTACTGGTGCTCGTGGAGGTATTACACACTGTTAGGGACATTTCAGTCACAGGTGACGCATTAATCTATTGTGATTTGGACAATGTACAACTGCACCCACACGGTACCCAAGCAAGAAGGATGATCACATTCAGCACGAGTACTCAGGTACAGCACAGTTCTCCCAGGAAATGATGTGTGGAATTATGTGTTTGTCCTCAGTTCCCATTGGCTTCACCCTCATCCTCACTGTGGGCTCTGCAGCTGTGTCCTGTGGGACGCCTCCACTGTCCTCCAACCCTCACACACACAGTACACACTCACACCACAGAGGGAGGTACACTCAAATACACATTTAATAAACCAGGTCAGGGATGTGGGGTTAGAGGGGTACAGAGCTGGAGGTGGAAGAGTGGTGGAGCAGTGGAAGGGAAGAGAGACAGAAGAGTGGTGGAAAAGTGAGAGGTGGAGAGGTAGACCAGTGGAAGGGTAGAGAAGTGGAAGAGTGGTGGAGCAGTAAAGGAGTGGAAAGATGAAGGAGTGGAGTAGAGAGATTGAAGAGTGGAGCAGTGAACAGGTGGAGAGGTTTAGTATTGGAAGGGTAGAGAGGAGGAAGAGTGGTCAGGCAGTAGTGGGGTAGAGAGGTGGACTAGTGGAGGGGTAAAAAGGCAGAAGAGTGGTGGAGCACTGAATGGGTAGAGAGGTAGCGTGATAGAGGGCTTGAGAGCTAGAAGAGTGGTGGAGCACTGAACGGGTTGAGAGGTGGAGGGGCAGAGAGGAGGAAGAGTGGTCAGGCAGTGAGTGGGGGAGGGGTGAAATTGTGGAGGGGTATAGAGATGGAATAGTGGTGGAGCAGTGAAGGAGTGGAAAGGTGGAGTGATAGAGGGGTAGAGAGGAGGAAGAGTGGTCAGGCAGTGATGGGGTGGAGGGGTAGAGAGGAGGAAGTGTGGTCAGGCAGTGATGGGGTGGAGAGTTGAAATGGTGGAGGGGTATAGAAATGGAAGAGTGGTGGAGCAGTGAAGGAGTGGAAAGGTGGAGTAGTGGAGGGGCAGAGAGATGGAAGAAGTGGTGCAGTAAAGGAGTGGAAAGATGAAGGTGTGGGGGTAGAGAGATGGAAGAGTGGTGGAGCAGTGAACGGGTGTAGAGGTTGAGTGGTGAAGGGGTAGAGAGGTGGAAGAGTGGTCAGACAGTGAAGGGGTGGAGAGGTGGACTGGTGGAGGGGTAGAGAGATGAAAGAGTTGTAGTGGAGTTAAGGGGTGAAGAGGTGGAGTGCCTTCCTCTGTTTCCTTCTCTCCCTTTTCTCTTTCTTTCTTTCTTTCTTTCTTTCTTTCTTTTCTTACTTTTTCTTTCTTTCTTTCTTTCTTTCTTTGTCTCTTTCTCAATTTCTGTCCTCCCTCTTTCCCTCCCTCCCTCTCTCTCTCTCGCTCTCTCTCTCTTACTCTCTCAGAAAACAACAAACATTCGGAAACATGATCCGGAGCAACATAGAGCTCAAAACACGCATCTGGACCACAGCGGGAAAACCGAGAGAATCACTGGCAGCAAATCAAAACAGTCCTGAATGGGGACCGTCTCTGTTTACTAATGGAGAACACTGGGAACATACGGAGAGTGCAGATCCCGTACTGGCAGCATGCACGGATACTGATAACACGGAGGAGCTCTTTACTTACAGTACTGATTAGCCCCAATAAACACTTCTCACAGTGTTAGTCCGTGTCTCTGGTCATATTAGGAACGATTCATCATTCCAGACTGTTTAAAAGACTCATTTTTGTTTCCCACAGTTTTATTATTATTAAACTGCTTTATTTTCTGTTCCCTCTGACATGTTATGGATTACTTACACATTAAAACACTGATGTAGATGTCATATTGCCATATAGCGCCGTCTCTTATTTTCCATTTCCCATATGCAGTATTTTCAAGATGCCATGTGTCTAAATTCATCCTTTTCATGGCGTCACTCCCTCATGTATGAAGCCTCAGGCAGATCCCATGACATCCGGAATGTGTTTCTGTGGTACCGTGTCTATATCTGTGTAGAACGAAGACAGAAACACTTCCAGCTCCGTGTACACACATACACAGCTCACTTCTTAGTCATCTCCCACCAGCTCCCATGCACTGAGGTCAGGGGTCATGTGAGGTCACTAAGCGTGTGACCTTGTGTCACCCCCGGGGACTAACCTAGGGGGGGTTGGGGAGGGGATTCAGTGCCAGCAGTGTACCTTAAACAAGGAACTATACTTAAAGACTGATTCCACCAGTTTCTTTTCAGTTCTGGTGATGGGAACCGGACGTCTGGAGTCTAACGTGCCTAACAGTTCCCTCTGAGAAAGTTATTACATGAAGTGGTTATGAATATAGGCTGCCCTGCTGGCAGCATCCCTTCTTAATATAAGTAATGTGTGCAGCTTCCTCAGATGTGGAAATGGGATCTTAATGCATGGCCACAATTATAGCAGCTAAACTTGTTCCCACGACTTAACAACAACAACTAAACTGAAGCCAAATGATCTCAGTACACTGGCAGAAGCCAGAACACAGTAAACAAGCCAAATAATCACAGTATATGCCAATATAGTGAAATAATAATAATAGAAAGTTCCTAAAATGACTTAAATGGGTTAAATAATCAGAAAATAATTAAATAATAAGCAATTATTATTATTATAATATATGATCTTGTATAATAATCAAATATTAGGCTATTATTAATATTATAATCTAATATATTGTATAATATTCTATAATAACCATGTAATAATCATGTAATAACCATGAAATAAGCTATTATAATATTTGAATATGCTATACTGTATGAAATGTATATATATATACTGCTCTTACACTTTGCACATGTCCTGTACATGTACTGTACTGTTTGCACACATTGTTTTTGTCTACTTGTCTTTGCACTACACTATTTATATATGTATATATACACATATACTCTTGTAACTGCACTGGAGAAGGAGCCTGACTGTGTTTCGATATACTGCGCAACCTTGTATTGGTATAATGACAAAGTTGAACTGAATTGAATTGTAGTCATATAATTATCATATAATAAGCTATTATTAATATTATTATATAATATACTGTTTGATATTCATGTAATAATCATATAATAATCATATAATAAGCTTGCTAATAAACTACATCTGTGCAGGTTATATATATATATATATATATACACACACAATCTTAAGATTATTACACTTGCCTAGGGGTCTAAATGGGTGTGTGAATCCGCATCTGGAAATTTTCCACCCCAGCCAAAGCCACATACCTTCTATGTAGAACATCAGAGAACAATATGAAATATTATATAAATACGTTTATAGCAGGTTTAACTATTTCATTTAACTTCTCGTTTAAGTTTGTTTACTATTATGTTCCCACACTTTACTAACTCGTGGCTATACAGGATCCTGTTCCCAAGCCTTATGCTGAATTACCCATGCTCCAGCTCACTGCTACATATCTCCTTTGTTTCCAATGAGGAACATCAGCTCCGCCCGACGCGGTTGCATGGTGGGCCTGATGCATCAGATATGCTGTGAGCAGAGCTAAACTTCATGCAAATGAATCCAGCCACTGTTATGTGCTTACCGATCGGCAGGCAGGTGGTGTTGGCATGAATTATGTCTGCAGCTCAACGTATGAAACCAGTGTTCTGTTTTTCAGATGCTCCTGTGTGTTATGGAAACTCCCGGTAGGAACACCACCAGTAGGATGTTAGTGAAGTGAAATGACTGGTGTTGACTGAGCTTTCTTCTATGTCTCATCACTGTTTTCGCCAGTTGCTGAGTGCTGTCTGGAAGAGATAATTACATCAACTGCTGAACTGAAATCAATGAACAGCATCCCTACCGAGGTGTTCTTGCTCTTCAGAGCATAATGGTTGTGGTTTTGAAGCAGGTGGGAACTGTAGACTACGCCAGGGAGAGCCTAAGGATGCTTATGGATGTTACAGCCAGCTGGCTGTGCACACCTTCAGGATCCAGCCTGGGATGCAATTATGTTCATGCACCAGAGAACCTAAAAAATGCGCTCTCGGGCAGATAGACTGATTTGCATGTACTGTGAGGGGAAACCAGCATTCAGACAGGTCTGTTTTGTTAGTTCACTAATTGTCAGTGAATTTATGCACTTTAGGTTTACACTGAATGTCTATTGACAGCTCCAGCAGCAGCAGTGTTACTGCAGTGCTGAGAATGATCCACCACCCACATAATACCTGCTCTGTGGTGGTCCTATGGGGGTCCTGGTCATTGAAGAACAGGGTAATACAGTATACAGAGAATCAGATGGACTACAGTCTGGAACTGTAGAACTCCACAGTGCTCCTATATGGTCAGTGGAGTATATACACACAGTTGAGTCACATTATTATGACCACTTCTTACTTTCGACAGTGGCAACGCGTAGCTCATGAAGGAAGTCACGTTTTCGTGGCATTCTCTGGTCCCACTCATCCATGTGGAAGGCACTCTCAACTGATTTGGGTATGAATCCATTTTAGCAGATCACATACACCCATACATGCTGATTATCTTACCTGGGGCAGATGGGATCTTCCAGCAAGACAATGCCACGTGTCCAGCATTGGTTGGAAGAGCATGGCCAAGACGTCCAAGTACTAATCTAGGCCCCCTAATTCAACAGACTTGAACTCAATTGAGCAGCTGTGGGACCACCTCGATCGTCACACTCTGTGGATCCTTCCCCACGCACCCTCCAGCAGCTGTGGGATGCACTGCAGTCAGCATGGCTCACGATACCTGTGACAAACTACCAGGACCTTACTGAGTAGTCACTCCCAGCCCGTCTAGCTGCTGTCCGTGTTGCACATGGTGGTTACTCTGGATGTCAGCTGGTGGTCATAATAATGTGACTTGACTATGTATAAACATATATATGCATTAAACCTCATAACTTTATTATGGGGATTGTCTGGGTGCAGTAGGCCCTGGCTTCTCGCCACACGAGGACAAAGCGGCAGAGCAAACATAATATAACAAATGTGAATGTTTTATAGCTCATTTGTTCGCCGCTTCGGCACACGCTCTGATTTTATAAACAGTATTAGCTTTCTCTGGGGACTGTCTACATTTTTGCTCGAAGACAAGCAGGCCGTGGACTTTTCCATACAGGGAGCAGCGCGAGCAGCAGAGCATGAGCAGATGTTGTTTCTGCTTTATTTTCATATTCTAGGTTTTGACCTCGCTGGCATAAAAAAGAGAGGTGAAACCAAGATGTGGAACAGTGATCAAGATTAAAAGGAGCTCTCGTATTTGTACAGTTTCCTAGGACTCAGCTGGAAGTAATGCATTTGCATGCGGAGTGAAATGGAGCCCGCTGGTATCGCGGCGGTTTTGTTGTTGTGCTGCTGAAAATCATTTCTGGCTCGGCGTTCTGTTTGCAGAGCTGCCGAGGGATTCATCTGGCCGGGCAGCAGGAGCGCTGACTCAGAGAGGCTTCGCGGAGAACATTTAATAAGGAGATTTTTGCTACATTGCAAAAAAACAAAAGCGACCTTTTGGGCAGAGGGGTGATCTTAAACCGAATCAATACAGTCAATATCTCCCAATACATTCAATATCTTTGACAGAGATTTCATCTAGTCAATTAATCATAGTCTATTGACGGTTAATTGTGCTTGTTTCGAGACATATAGCTTAAGCTAGCAAATACCATCTACCCAGAGAATACATTAACACTAGATGCAATCATGAAAAACAAGAAAAGGACGTCTAGAAATATGATATAATAAGCTATAATTAGAGATGCATGAACAGAATCGGAATCACAACCAGAAATGTGTTTCCATATATGTTTCTCAGTATGTTTCAAGTTTATGATATATCTGTGTTTATTTTATGCAAGAAATACAGTATTACAAAACTGACACTGTAACACACATTTGGTCTATATATGCGCATATCCTTAAATATACACTAATCATCTAAAGAACAGCTGTACCCAGAAGGAGGTGTGGGGTTGCAGTGCTATTGGGAAGGAAGATAAAGGTTACCAGGAACAATAAATGATGATGGGTGGAGGTGGAGTGACACCAGGCCTTCTGGACATGTGACGTGTGACAACAAACCGTTGTTCTTTGCACTGACCACGGTGCCTCCACACACAGATTCGTTGGTCGTCGCCACTAAGACTAAAGCGGGACTCGTCACTAAAGAGATGACCTGCTGCCATTCGGAGTCGCTTACATGGCAGTCTGGTACAACACCATTGCAGTCTTTGGCGATGCTGATGTGGTGTTAATGGCAGTCGTTGGAATGGTCTGTGTGCATGTAGTCCTGTGTCGTGCAGCCGTCTGCCAGTGGTGCTGGCACTAACAGGATGACTCATGAAGGTCTTCACTGCTCACTGAATGTCCGCAATCGTGGCTGTTGGGACAGTCGGGTACAGTGATAAGGCCCGTCCTCGCTTACATCACATGCACGGCCGAGCGTGAAACTTGAGTCATTCGCATGTCTCAAGATGTCAAACCTACACCTAGTTTCATTCCTGTTGGTTGATTCCTTCTGGGTGCAGCTATTTGTGCAACTTCTCTTTGGACAATATATGTATGCATTGGTATATATTTAATATGGCCAACGCTGATAAGTAAGAAAGTAAGTTGACCAGCTGGTCTCCTGGTGCAGCAACTACCACCTGCTGCTCAACATGAATGGCTCTGTGGTCTCTAACGTGGATTCGTTCAGGTTCCTAGCCACCACCACATCCAAGGATCTGCAGTAGTACAGAACAACGGTGCAGACCCTAATGATCTAGTACTACACAGCGATTATCGAGAGCATCCTTACATCATCCCTAACCATCTGCATTGGTTCCTCCACCTCACAAGAAGGAGCCAGTGTCCAGCACCTAATCAGGACAGCAGAGAGGATCATTGGGCGTAACTGCCAACACTCCAGGACATCTACAACAGCACGCTGGTAAAGTTATAGTTGACCGCCTTTCTCATCCTGGTCATCAAAACCAGCCACGCTAACAGCTTTTCCCCCAGAGCTGTAGCTCATTACCCACAGTGACACCTCACCCTGTAAACTCCACACTTCAACGGAATCCCACTGTATTACAGTAACTCCTCTGTAACATAACAGGGATTAACACAACAAGAGCATCACATCTGGCTGTAAAAGAATCTGAATGGACCATAACAACATGATGCCCTCCTCCTGCACCCTTAGTTACAATCTTATAATGAGAAATATTCAGTTATCTGAACAGACTGTAGATGATTTCTGTGGTCAAGTTTAGTGTTGTTTGCAGTGTAGTGCTATACTGAAATGGGAGGTAGTGTACCCACTGCTTAGAACAAACAAACAAACAAACAAACATTTAAGCTCAAATACTTCTTATGCCTCTTTTCCTCTTTCTAGGAAAAGCTTTTTGCTTTTGCATGTGACAGGTTTCCCCATGTTTCCCTTCATCTGGTACCCACAAAGAGCTAAATACGAAACACATTGATGCTGACCTTTGTAACCAGCCAATACAACAATCAACACTGCTGATTTATGATGACTGACTGTCTCTCTCTCTCTCTCTCTCTCTCTCTCTCTCTCCTGTCTTTATCCCTGTGTTCTCTTTTCTGTCTGTTCACTCACTTTCTGTTCTCTTTCTCACTGACTCTCTCTCCCTCCTCTCTCATTCTCTCTCTCTCTGTAGTAACTCCTAACAGCTGTCTACAGTGCCTCCTTTCCTGTAGGATTAGTTGGAATAGACGTATCCACATGGGGTCTTGCTCTCTCTCTCTCTCTGTCTCTCTCTCTCTCTCTAGGCAGGAAGTGCATGCCGGTATGAGTTTGTACTCTTTACTGTGAAAGTTATCATCAGTCTTCTTCTCAGAAGAGCACCCTCAATAGGAAGACCCCACTGAGCAGTGTCAGCGAAGGACGGACCGACTGCTCGTTTTTGTGAGTAAGGCAAATGTACCGATACCGGAGGAACACACTGAACAGTCACCAAAACTTCTGTCGTATGATCATTAATCATGAACGTGCACCAGCCACACAGAACCATTCGATTTATATCTGAGTGTTTTTCTCACTGCACATTCACAAACAAGATCTGACACACACATGAACCAGCTGAACTTATGGGTCTAGTTCTAATCCTGGTTTAGTTCCCAACTGCTCAAGAGACAGCTGGAACCATTTACACTAACCACAATTAATGGTTTAATGGGTGTTTTGGTCTTTTCTTCACTCTAAAGCATCTAATTTGGCTAACTAGCTAACTGCTTGCCAGTTAGGTGTAGGAACATCACATGCACAGGCTCAGCGTTCAGGCAACTCAATGCTGAGGCCTCAAATGCAAAATCAACATTATATTAATGAACATATGATGAGAATATTAATTTTCATATTCACTAACATACCCCGAAGACACGTCCTTCACCACCCTTCCTTTTGACTGAGCTCTCTTTGAATACATCCACTCGGGGAAGAAGAAGAAATGCGCTGTATGTTACTTGCAATTACACATTTCCACCAGAGGGGTCCCAAATCTCACATAGTGCAGCTTTTGTTTGTGAAGTCTTTCAGTGAAGTGAGATATTCATGTCTAACTGGTAATACACAACATACAACGTACAGTATCAGTCAAAAGTTTAGACACACACAACTAAATGAATGTTGCTGGTGATCTTAAAGACTATACAGGCTTACACTTAACAGCTCCAACTGATGAGAGTGTGAAACAGTACACATCCTGATATACCACATATACTCTTGATGTACCACAGTATTATATTTCTCCATATCTCCACCTCTAATATATATTTAGTGGTGTAAAAACCTTCTATCTCTTTTTCTGCACAGTGTAAAAGCTCTAGTTCGTTCTCCTTTCAGTTTAGTGAATATTCATGATGGACAGATCAATAGGATTGGTCCAAACCTGCTTAGAAATAAACCTTGTTCTATCAGCCTCCACTGCAGGTTAAGAAGCTGTAAAGTTCAATTTAGGAGGGTTTTAAGGTGGACTGCATAATTCTATGAGTGCTATTTTATAGTTTGATGTCTTGATGACTTTTATTCTAAAGTAAAGCCTTAAGATAAACATAAGGAGAATCTGCTATGAGTAGCCGTGTCTGAACTTTTGACTGGTACTTATTGTAAATTGTCAATCTCTCACATCAGAAGTTCAACAAAAGGTACATATGGATATCGTTCTGCTCCATGTGCCAGTGCAGAAGCTATTTAAGCCTTCAATTAGCAATGCTAGCTTAATGCCATTGCTAACAGTAGCTATATTCCTAAGCAAGGCAGCAGTGGTTTACTGTTGTTTTCTACTGGCTAACATGAAGCATCCCTCTGTGCTAACCATTTAGCTATGGCTGCAAACCACTAACAGTCTAGCACCTGTAGCCAGCTAGCCTAGCATGACAGTTTCCATTGTGCTAAAAATGATTGAACTCTGATTCATACCACATATAAAAGCTATGCTATTATGGGTGTGTTGTGATGCAGAACATATATCAGAATCTTGCTAATAATGTCTTACAGTTATGAACTGATATTAAAACATTATGAAACCTCACTCATCATCTACACCATATATACTTCTGGGTTGCTATCCCAGTTCTCTATGGGGACACAGCAGGAAACACCCTGGACAGTTTGCTGGTCCATCCCAGGGCAGACATACACATGGGGCAATTTGGCATTTCCAGTTAGCCTGACTGCATGTCTTTGGGCTGTGGGAGGAACCCCATGCAAGGAGAACATGCAAATTGGTTCCCCAGCCAGGGAACTGAACCAAGCCTGTCTTGCTGTGAGGCAATAGAACTACCCCCTCTACCGAACATGAAGCCGGATGCTATACATTAATGTTCTCTTGTTTTGTGTTACATATATTGACGGTTGAAAGTTTGGCATCATATGAATATCTGCTTACGTTTAACCTGAAATGCCTTTAGGTCTTCACGTAGGTCATAATAACAGATAAAGAGAACCCAATAAAACAAACATATCCCACACAACTGTATTTTTTTTTGTTAACGTATTGGATAAAGTCATGTGACATTATGCTATGTGGATGGATAAGGTAAAAACAATGAATTCAAGCATAAGAACTTTATTACAACTGTGAAACATGGTGGTGGCAGTATCATGGCTGCTTTTGGTCAAGGACAGCTTGCATCCTTTGATGGAGCTTTGAATTCTGGATTGTATCAAGAAATTCTGCAGGAAAACGGAAAAACGCAGGAGAACTTTTGGCTTAATCTGACCTTAATCTGATGGAATCGTTGTGGCAGCACCTAAGGTGCACCGTTCATTAAAGAAAGCCCAGCACCAATGCTGAGATGAAGCTGTTCAATAACTATGAATGGGTCCTCAGAGTAAATGTGCAGGGCTGATCAACAGTTACAGGAACCTTTAGTGTTAAGGGGTCACCAAGCAGAGGTTCACATACTTTCAAGCCAAAAAAAGACATTTAATGTGGTAAACTATAGAATTGTTTGTGTTATTTGCTTCATTGGCTTCTGTACTCATGACTTTAACTAAAGATCTGACCAAATTTGAGGTCATTTTTGGCTTGGAAGGTGAAAGCAGCCAAGAAACTCCACAGTCGGTAACTCTACGGGTGTTTCAGTTGGGCCTCTACAATCCTACAAGGTTTTGTGGTTTTAGCTTAAAAAGCTGTAACCTGTTAAAACTAGGCACGGTCAAGTCAACATAGCTAGTTGCATGAAGGTGTCACTGGGTACAGCCAGCCTTGGCTATGGTGAAACCACTCTCTTCATCCAGTATTTGATTTATGAGTGAGTGTGTGTGTCTGGAGGAGTGTTTTGGGGTCAATGAACAGCAGTGTGGTTACGCATGTGTGTGTGTATGTGGGGTCATCGCTCTAGTTCTGAGCGTGTCGGCTTTGTTTGTACTCTAACAAGACTAAAGTCCACTTACATTCATGCTCACGCCAACCCGATAGAGTTTATTTACACCAAGTATCACACCGAAACCGTTAGTAGATACTGGCCGTATCTACTGGCCATTCAAAAGTGTGGAATCGCTGTGTTCAGTTACATAAACTTTATGTTGATTGCAGAAACCGTTGGCTGCAAAACACACCTCTGCACAATTCCTCTGTGTGCAAGCACAATCGGTCAATGGTTCTAATTGTAATTCTAATTCTAATTCTATTCATCTTAGAACAGAATTGTTAAAATGTATAATTTTATTGCTGTCTCTGGCGAAGACAGCAAGGGGGAAAAAAAACAGAAACAAAGGAAAAGCAAAATGCATCAAAGGAATTAAAAGAGCCACTAATGGAACAGAGAACAAAATACACTGGAATAAACACACAATCAAAGAACCAGAGAACACACTACAACAAACAACGCCAAGCATGGAGCAGGTCCAAACAAGGGCTAAAAATACACAGAGCAACAAACAACATACACCTGGGAACGATTAGAGTTCAGGGCAACAGATCAGACACAGGTGAGGCACAACCAAGGCAAGGGGGTGGAGCCAGTGAGGAGCAGGGAAACAAACAACAAAAGAAGCACATGGCCTTGAGGGAAGGTAAACAAAAGGGGAAAAAAGGCAACGACAAGGGCAAGACTGAATGTTACAGGTCTATAGAGGATGTTTTAAATTCCCATAGCATGGAAAAGTAGAGCTTTCAAACTTCCAGAGAGACATCAGACATTCCCATCAATTTTCCTCACATCTCTTTAATAGTAAAAACTCATATGAGATCTTCAGAGAGGTCCATTAACTGTTAGCTTGGCTCTAAGCAGTTATCATTTATTCCTATCGGTATAGTGAGATGTGATTTAATACTCATTTATATTCAATACATATTTGTTACATATTTATTACACATTCATTACATATTTGTACAGATTCATTAAATATTCTTTACATATTCATTTGAAATGGGGTGATGCTAATCGAAACATGTTGATAGGATTTTCAAATATTACCTTCGCATCACATAATTAAACAGTTCCCATTATTCATCTGCTTTTATTTATCAGCCGTTCCTTAAATGCTCTTCCTGCATTTCCTAGAGCTGGTTCTGTGGAATATGACAACATTTGTGGACACTTGTACTGTACTTGTATTGACCCACAAAAAATTCCAGAGAATTCCTGAAATCAGAGTATTTGAGAACAACACTGAAATCTAGAACACTATGGAGAATTTTCAAACAAAACAGATGATTCTAAAATGCAAAGATTTCCAATAAAACCAAGATAATTCAAACACCACACTGAGAATTCTAGGACCACATACCAATATCTAGAACTAAACAGAGAATTCTAGAACCACATATATATTTCTACTTGGGGATTCACCTCTATACAGTAGCACACAGGTTTGCAGGTATACAGATTCACCTCTATCCGCTTTACAGAGGATTCTAGAACTCTAGAGAGAATTCTGGAATGTGGGGAATTGTAGAACTCAGAGAATTTGAGAACCATATTGAGAATTCTAGAGTGATGTAGATAATTCTAGATCAAAATTTATAATGCAAAACAAAGAAGTCCACAAGTAAGTGAAGAATTTTAGAACCATATGGAACATTCTTAAACCACATGGGGAATTCTGAAACATGGAAAACTGTAGAACTCAGAGAGATTGAGAACCACATTGAGAATTCTACAGCAATATAGATAATTCTCGAACAAAATGCAGAATGCAAATAATAAGAGTAGGGAATTTTAGAACCATGTAAAGAATTTGTAAACGACATGGGGAATTCTGGAATATGTAGAATTCTACAACTCGGACTGTTTTAGAATCACATTGGGAACTCTAGAACAGCATGGTAAATTCTAAAACTATAGAAAGAATTCTAGAACCACAGAAAGCGATTTTCTTTTTCAAACCACATGGATGGTTCTAGAGCTGCAAATGGAATTCCAGAATTACACACCTCAGAGGGTTCTTGGCCAAACTGTCCCCACTGTTTACACATACACCTCCCAGTAAAGTGAAGTGACATCTTTCCTCACAGTAGTTTCAAATTCCTTGAAGAAGAAAATATTTCCAGTCAGCTTTAGAGGAACAGTAGTGTTCCAATAAAAGGTCAGTTCAGGTTTAGTGGCTGCAGTTGTTCTAAGAACCTAATTTGTAGGAATGTTAATGGAACAGCCATACAGAACCTCCCCAAACCTCGGTCAGAGCTGCAGACTGAAGAGTGAGGAGTGACAGTGTCTGACCTTTCATTCCTTTCCCAGTCAAATCAGTCACATACCGTCTGCATCCTTGCTGGAACCGAGGCCAGGTTTAACCTCACTGTCCTCTGATTGTCTTCTGATTACAGAGGGCTGAAGATCAGAGCTGCTTCAGCTGGAGCTCACAGCAGACCTCACATCTGGCAGAGGAACATCATCAGCGTCCAGCTCTGCGTCTAGAACTCATCATTCACACCTCAGACCTTCTCTGACCTCTCGCTGTTCAGTGCTTTGAGAACACTAAGGTTGCCAGGTCTTGGATAAAGATATAACCCCTCCTTCGTTCAATTCTCTTTTTTATCTTTTCTACACTTTTCTACATTCTTTTCCAGTCTCGCTCTTCCAGTTTCTCTCTGCCAGTCTCTCTCTGCCAGTCTCTCTTTTCTAGTCTCTCTC
>JAVGWN010000065.1:0-26180 GCA_034552555.1 Semaprochilodus insignis | reverse complement strand
TCTCTCTCTCTCTCTCTCTCTCTCTAGTCATGTATATGGGACAGCCGTGCGCTCAGGGTTAAATATAACATGGATCTGTGATGCAGTTTAACAGGTTCAAGGTGAACACGCTTTTGATCATCTTCTCATATTCCTATAAAAACATCATCTGCCTATTTTGTCAGGAATCAGACAGATATTCCTTTCAGATTCACTCTGAACGCTGTTTTATACAGAGGCATAAAAAGGTTTCGGACCCCGATCAATAGCCAAGTGAGTAACTGATGGCCTGATTTCCAAAAAGCATCAAATTAAAGATTAACCATTTCTTAATATCTTAATGAGATCACATTTTTATGTCCATCTTGTCCAGTTTCAAAATAACAACTAAAGGAACAGAACCTGAAACTTCTGCATGGTCAGTAGTTAATGCTTAACCTCCTCTCTGGTGAGTATCCCAGCTGGTAAACGCTTCTGGTAGCAGCTAAGAGTCTTTCAGATCTTGTCTGGAGGAGTTTCGCCCATTCCTCCTTTCTAAGAGCTCCTTGTTCTGTGAGATTGGGCCGTCTCGCATGCGCTGCTCTTTTGAGGTCTATCCACAGATTTTGGATGATGACAGTCATGGCTAAACCTTCAGCTTGCTCCTCTTGAGGTAGTCCAATGTGGATTTAGAGGTGTGTTTAGGATCTTTATCCTCTATTATCCTCAGCTTTTTACAGACGGTGTGATGTTTGCTGCCAAAGTTTGATGGTATTTAACTGAATCCGTTCTTTCCACCACCTGTGAGAAGTTCTCTGTACAACTGTCTGCAACACAAGACCAAAACATGACCGAACCACCTCCGTGCTCAGCCGTTGAGGGGGTGTTCTTATCATGGAGTTCTGAACCCATCTGAGACCCTGTGACTGACACGTACCTAACAGCATGTAATTCCTCCATGAGCACCAATAAGAGCTGTGACTGAATGGGCATGTACTGGACAAGTTTCTGGATGTAGCCACATCAATGTTCAGACACTCTTACATCAAATAATTGGTCAGTTGGTCCAGATTTGGTGGATGCCTTCCCTGGCACAATTCCGAGGAGAATTCCCTGTAGACTGGGATTTTAGCCACTGCTGGTAGACCCGTATGACCGTACGCTTCCATACACCTGCAGATTCAGTTATTTCCTTCACACTATGGTCTTTGGCACGCCCAAATGCAGTCACTCCTTTTAGCATCTGCTTTGGAGCCATTTTCCACACATGGAGCGAGACATTCCCTGCACTGTAGCACTTCTTCCCAATCTATGGATCTCGTCACTCACACCCCGCAGGTATTTATAGCCCCATCATCCTCGTGCAGCGCCATCTGCAGGAGCCTGAAGTTACTACCACCTCACGTTTCGTCTGGTGAGCTTATATCTTCGCTCATTGTGACTCTAAGTTCTATTTTAACTTAGGACTTGTCTCCAGACTTATTTAGTTGCTCCTTTGCAAACTTCCGATGCTGAATTTTGTGCTCAGGATGCAGAAAGGATATTTGTGCAGGTTTTTCTGCACAGTAGGTCAGCGCGCCACCACTCCACAGTCTGCTAGATCTACCTCAAGGTTCTGTTTGCCTCCTTTCCTCGGACAGTTTTCTTGGTCTTCCAGGCCTCAGCTGGACCTCCATTGTTCCTGTTAACTGCCATTTCTTAATGGCATTAGGAACTGAGGAACCGGCTCCCCGAGAACACACTTCCTGCTTTGTGGGCATCAGTTATTCTAATGGTCAGGGTGCTGGGCGGCTGCTTAGAGGAGCTAATGGCTGCTGATTGTTGGAGGTTTTGGAAGCTAGACTGTTTATAAAGCTGTGAAGTCTGCATCACCTGTTCTTTACTAATACTGAGTGTGAACAAGCTGTAGCACTAACAGGCTAACTAAGGTCTGGGATCTCTTGGGGTGCCTGTGGGATATCTCATACTGCTGGGTTCATCTGACTGCACTGTACAGCATCGCTGAGACTCATTGAGCCAGTACTCAGTTCTGGAAGAATTGGTTGGAAAATAAATGTTGTTTCAATCAAACTTGCACCGACATTAAAGCAGTGCTTGATTGGAATCTGCTGCATGGGCTGTAATTCCGACCTCGCAGAGAAAATGCACTGACTCATGATACCTTTACAGTAGAACTCACTGCTAAGTTGCTTCAGTAATTGTTGTCTGAGTGGCACGATAGAGCGATGATGGTGTAAAGGCTGGATAAGGTGCAGCAGAGACTCTGTAAGTCTGTCGTTTCTGGGTTCGCTGCTTTTACCCAGTTTAGAAAACCTCTTACAATGGCTGCCGTTGTCTTAGATTTGGGTTGGATCCTTCTTCCACCTTCTGTCGCGGACATGAGGCCATGAGGGATGACATGCTCTATAACTGCTGCCGGAATTTTGCTGGGTATTTCAGTTCAGTGCGGTATGTATGCCAAGGCCTCCTGTTTGGGCCCCTCTGCCACAGTCCACCCCTCGGGCCTCTGAGTTGGCGGCGCTCAGGAGAATGAAGGAAAAGCAGAGGGAATGTGTGGTTCTGATGATTTGGGGTGAGATCTTGTGTTTGTTTGATGGAGGTGGGGCTGTACGCAGTACACTGCACTGGAATGCATGCTGTGATATTCTGACGTGGTCCTGTAGTATCAGCAGACGGACTGCTCTGTTAAAGGTGGCGGGCCAAATTCAAACAAGAAGCTGGCCAATAAGAAGCCGGCTGTGTGTTTGACTGCTGTTCCTGCCTGGGTCGGTACAATGCAGCATGAGGATCCAAATGTTCCCTAAATAAGTG
The DNA here is from genome assembly GCA_034552555.1 of Semaprochilodus insignis. Classification (NCBI taxonomy): domain Eukaryota; kingdom Metazoa; phylum Chordata; class Actinopteri; order Characiformes; family Prochilodontidae; genus Semaprochilodus; species Semaprochilodus insignis. The sequence goes on along the minus strand of JAVGWN010000065.1, from coordinate 23,411 downwards.
GGGGTCAACACCGGCTGTCAAACTGCAGACAAGGGAACTGTAAACCTGTCCAAATAATTCTTCCCTGTGTTTCTTTGTCTATTTAGCACTAGTTATTGCTAATAGCCGAGGCAATATGCTAACAGAGATGTAATGTTCTAGATAGTTCTTGGTGTTTAGAACTAGTTAGCACTAAAAGTTGAGGTAATGCACTAACAGAAATCTTGATAGTCCTAGATAATTCTCAGTGCTTAGCACTAGCTAACAGCTGATGTAATATACTAACAGAGATGTAATGTTCTAGATAGTTCTTGGCACTTAGCACTAGCTAACACTAACAGTTGAGGTAATGTACTAACCTAGATGGAATGTTCTTGGCGTTATTGGTGCTGCAGGATCCACAGGATCCATGCACTCAAACCCGGCCGTTCTGAACAGGGCTGCTTAGACAGGAGGAGGAGGAGCTGTGCTGATTCATCCTTCTGACATTCCGTTAGAACCTCAGAGAGACTGTGCTCACCTGTGGAAAGGAGGTAGGATATGTCCCTTCATGTAGGGATCTGGGAAAGGTGCACTTCTGTTGAAATGTCTGGGCTCTAGGCAGCACAGCAAAGCAGTCACTGAGGTTCTGTAGCTGAGCTGACATCGGCCTACATTAGACTGTGAGCATTGTGAGCATACCAACACATCACATTAGCAAATTCAAGCCCCTGATTGAGTGCCCGGGAATTCTGCAGCGCTAGTCCCCAAGAAGGCCACTTATCCAGATACGGCCGGTGTGTTTGTGTTGGGTGGGTGCCAGTTGTTTATTGGCACTGTGTGGTCGACTGGATGCTGAGCCGCATTAAAAAAGGAAAGCGTGCGTCCGGGTAGACGGCTGAATTGTGGTCGAGACCTCTGGGACTGAATTAGAGAGGCATTTCCATGTATATGCGCTTGTGTGCGTGTGTGGGTGCGCGCATGTCCTGGGAGAATAGGGGGATGGAGGACACAGCTTCCTCTTCCACGTGAGGAATGTCTCCATGAGAGTTCCTGTTTAGAAAGCCAGCCCACTCTCCCTCTCCCTCTCTTGCTGTCTCTCTCGCATGTTGGCAGCAGCCCATGCACCGCTTATGCTCAGATGAGTGCTCTGCGATAAGGCGGAGCACGGCGAGGCTCAGGCAAAGCTTTCAGGAAGGTAGATTATCCCTCCCCAAAACGCTGGCAGCCCCACAGAGAGCAAGCCGCGCTGCGCTTGCGTGTGTTGTGTCTCTGCGCTGGTGGGAAAGCGAGAAAACAGAGAAAGAGAGGCAGACCGAGGCGGGGGTGGTGGTGGGATGGGTGGGTGGAGTGGTTGAGAGGAAAAAAGGGAACCAAGAAAGAAAGGCGGGGAGACAAGGCAAAAAGAATGACGGCGACAGAGAGAGAAAGAGAACGGGCGAGAGACACCGAGAGAGAAGGAGAGCCTCACTGAGCTGTGCTGAATCCGGGGCAGCCTTCACAAAAGGTTGCACAACAAAGGCCCGAGAGCTGAATGTCTGCGTGCGGCAGGGCGCGTCTGCAGACGGCGTGATGGGACAACCTAATCCCATGGTTTGTTAAGCAGGCATACTGTAACTTTAAACAAGAAAATGAGACCGCCGGCGTCTCGGCGCTCGCTCTCAGATTCTCCTCGGCTTCAGTAAGCGATCCGGGGGCCCGCTTTCAGAGTCAAGCGGCTTCCCGCAGACTGCCGTCACTCAGTCGGAATACAGCTAAACGCACCAAGGACGCACGCTGCAAAGGACTAAGTGCACCAAACTAACTCTCTGCATACTCAAGTGCCTGAGAGTCTGTCGGAAGCCAGGCACAGGGAATGGTAGGGGAGCTCTGCAGTGTTCCGGGTACAGCGGTTCCACCCAGTGCATGCAGAGGAATATAAATCATGGCCGTGCAGCAAGCTGAGCATGGCAAATGTGCAGACAGGATCTGCCCCTGAAATCTCACCCGGTGCTCTGGGACTCAGTCAATTTGGCTGATTACAGCATTGGCGGATGCGTTACGATCACCTATTTGATCGATTCCAATGTGCTCTGTTCAATAACCGCCGCGGGGAAGTTTGTCCTCAGGGATCGTGGCTGTAGAGCAGCATCTCAGAGTCAATTTGTTCACTCGATTTGCTAAGCTGTTGCATTGTAACATTCACTGAGCACACAGTTGCTCTCTCGCTCTCTCTCTGTCTTCGTCTTTGGGATGCAATCCCACCTGAAACATCCCTGTTCCGTTCTTTTCAGGAGCCTCGCTTTCAGTTCCTCAAAGAGGCACGACTCCAAAGGTCAGCCTTAGAAGTTAGTTTAGGTTCATTTTTTCCAGGTGATCCCATCACATCCAGTGGTGTTGAGGGTCTGGACTCTGGGGTGGTCAGTCCATTGTTCTGAGAACACCAGCAGCTTCTTTGGTGGATGTGTGTGTGTCTCTTTTTCTCAGTGAGGAGCTTCTTGAACAGCTCCACCTCCTTTCAGACCTCCATAGCGTTGAGTGGAAGAAGGACGGACAGAAACACCTGTGGACGTTCTTGTTGTTCTCCTCAGAGATGGAAGCTTTATGTGCTGTTAACCTGATGGGAACAGTTCTGGTGGTCTACCACCAGATCGATCAGGAATTGAGGCAAAGTGTCATGGCTTTAAAGCACCGAGGGCATTTGTGCACACTAGGGGACTTCGGATTTCTTGAGTCGACCCGGACTAATGATGGCGTACAAATGCAACCACTGGAGACGGGAATGCTGGTGTGAGTTAAACACTGTGTCCACTCACTGTCCACTCTATTAGACACTCCTACCTTGCTGCTCCACCTTGTAGATGTACAGTCAGAGACGATAGCTCATCTGCTGCTGCACAGTGCAGTGTTGGTCATCCTCTGGTCCCTCATCAGTGGTCACAGGATGCTGCCCATAGGATGCTGCTGGCTGGATAGTTTTTGCTGGTGGATGAGTCAAGCTCCTTGTGAAATCAGCTCCTTGCTCCTCCCCTGCTTCTACTGCAAGCATCTACTTGTGTAATGTTGGTGTGATCCACTTCGGAATGACGAGCTAAGAGAACTCAAGCCTTTCTCTTTGTCTTGGTGGTGAATCAGCAGCTTAACTTGTCCTACCTGAACCACGCTCACTGGTGACACGTCTGTCTCCCAGCCAGGCAGCAGCAGTGCTTTTGCCTTTCGTGTTCTGATACATGGACCCCTGGGCTTCATTCTAAGGAGCCTACGGTAGCGTGAGAGGGCGCACAGCCTTCGTATTACCCTCTCAGATCATTAGACGTGTTAAGTGTGGGACGAACAAAGACTCCAGGAGAGCGAGAGGGAGAAGAGAGAACGTGTGGGTGGTAAATCCACATTTAATGGCAGAAAAGAGTCAGAGGGCGAGTGAGGCGAAGAGGTGCGTTAGGTTAAAGAGAACAGGAATTCTCCATCAGAAGGAAGAGACATGGAAGAGCGGCGAGGGAGGGGAGAGAAGAAGAGACTATCCAGGCGGCAGACGAGCCCTGCACTTCTTGCTTTGATAACAAGCTCGGTGGCATTTTCACGGCAGATGTGAACCTTTCATGTAGGTATTAAAGCAATTTGGGTTTAAGAGAGTGATCAAGCAGGTAACCTCGGGCACCAGCTCTGAATGTCAAGAGAGGCGCAGTGGCTCTCAATCATATGGATCTATGTAGTATGGCTGAAAGCGCTTCGAATGCTCCGAGAACTGATGTTATGGATGAGTTTACATGGAAATAAATGTCAAATAAGCTCAAAAAAATGACTGAAACGTACCTAATAGTGTGTAATGCCTCCACGAGCTCCAATAACAGCTGTGATTGGGTTTGGCATGTACTGGATAAGTTTCTGGATGTAGCCACGTCAATGTTCAGACACTCAAAGAATTGGTCAGTTGGTCCAGATTTGGTGGATGCCCTCCCTGGCACAATTCCGAGGAGAATTCCCTGTACACTGGGATTTTAGCCACTGCTGGTAGACCCGTTTGAGCGTATGCTTCCATACACCTGCAGATTCAGCTACTTCCTTCACACTATGGTCTTTGGCACGCCCAAATGCAGTCACTCCTTTTAGCCAATCATTAACATCTGCTCTGGAGCCATTTTCCACACATGGAACGAGACATTCCCTGCACTGTACCACCTCTTCTCAATCTACGGATCCCTTCACTCACACCCCGCAGGGATTTATAGCCCCATCATCCTCATGCAGCTCCATCTGCAGGAGCCTGAAGTTACTACCACTTTAAATACACAAGGGAGGTAATCTTTTTTGTTTACATTCCATTATGAGCAATAATCCAGAGAAGATAAGGATAAGGAATGAAACTTGGGGGGTAGGTTTGACCACGCACGTGACATATGCAAGGACGGGTCTTATCACTGTACCTGAATGACCCAACAGCCATGATTACAGACATTCAGTGCTGTCCTCCATGAGTCATCCTGTTAATGCCAGCACCATTGGCAGACGGCTGCACCACACAGGACTACATGCATGCAGACCGTTACGACAACTGTCCTTAACACCACGTCACCGTCACCAAAGACTGCAATGGTGTCGTGCCAGACTGTCATGGAGGGACTCAGAATGACAGCGGGTCATCTTCAGTGACGAGTCCCGCTTTTGTCTCGGTGGAGACAACCAACGAATCCGTGTGTGGAGGCACCAACATGAATGGTTTGTTGTCACGTGTCATGCACTAGAAGGCCTGGTGCCACTCCACCTCCACTCCTACCACACCATCTGCAGGAACTGTGTGAGGATATTCAAGCTGCATGGGATGGATTATCACAGGACACCATCAGGAACCTCTACAACTCTACAATGCTGAGACGTCTGGCAGGTGACGTTAGAAAACATGGCGGCCCGACGCCATACTGAGAGACAGACTTCTGTATGTGTAGCTCAATAAATATTGACCATATCAGTCTAAATTTATCATCATTTATTGTTCCTGGTGACCTTTATCTTCCTTCCCAAAAGACCTGCAATCCCACACTTCCAGCTATTCTTGTGATGATGAGTGTAACAAGTAATAAAGCACTGACAGAAAGGAGGATTCATTCCGCATCTCAATACTGGAGGCACCTTGCGATGCTTCTCAGCTCTCTGGCATCTCATTGAAGACTTCAGCTCTCTGCTGACAGTTGCACTCATGGTGCATTTACAGTACTTGACAGCAAAAATCACCACTCAAGTGCCAAACAAAGAAAGCCGTATTATCATCAAAGGCACTCTTCCGAGAAGCAGCCTGGACTCTGGAGGCCTTTTTCTTGGAGGCAGAGTGGAAGAAAATGGATGTTGGCCATAAGTCTTTCACAGCTTTGAAATAAGGTGCAAATTAAGCATGAGTTATCTCCTCTAGATGATTGTGCTGTATTTAAATATAGGGAGTGGAGTGGAGTTCGAACGGTAGTATCTAGACTGCATGGAACAGAGGAACTGTGTCGCGTAAACACAAGGATATGAAGTCAATTAGGGTTCTTTATTTGGGCAAGGGCTCTAGGATGGTTTCAGGAGGCAGCCTGTACTGGAGTTGGAGTACTGGAGCTCAGCCTTACTGCTGCAGTAGTCTGGAAATGCTCTAATACTGAGGTGGGGAACTGTGGGCTTGAGACCAGCACAGTGTTCTGACATAGCAATTAAACTTGGTAACCCACTGATGAGATGAATCAGCAGGAACCTCAGCAATCTGACTGTCCAGGTACAGAGAGGAGGAGAACACCTGCCATAGAACACATGTATACAGTATTTAAACTGTTCTCTGATCTTCTATATAGCAGGTAAGTGACTTTGTTGGCCCAGATGTGCTTCTACACTGGGCCCATTTCCACCCTATAAAGCTTTCCCTTTGTTGGTGAGCTCATGAATAATTAGATGAGCTCTGTTCTGATTGGTTGGTTTACAGCGAGACGCCACGATGATCACACAGAGGTAGAAATAGACTAAATAAAATGAGCCTCTGTGTAAATAAGCTCCGCCCTCATACTATTTAGTTAGCTATGCTGGTTACTTGGAGCTAATGCTAGTAGCTAACGTTACCTATACTAGCTACTGGCTTCCCATCTGGACATCAACACACAGTAGATTAAAGTTGTGCCTCACTATGGAACTCTCAGTTTAAGATGATCTGCTTCAACCAGCACACACGGATACAATCACACAGCATAGCGGCTACTTACAGGCTGCTGTTGGGCTTGTGATGGTAATAAAGGTGGAGCTGCTCCTCTCTTCAGTCTCTTGAGGGTCAAACACTGAGCGGACCTGCTTCATATTGTCCAGAGAGGTTTGGGAAACTGTCCAGAGTGAAATGTGATTAAAGTTGTTCCAAGATCCTGTTAAAGATGTTGGAGCTGAAGTTTCTGTTCTCCAGCTTGTTTTGGGAATTTTCCGTTCCACCTTAAATGGTGCTACAGTTACATTCTGGTGCCTGTATAGGCTGTAGCATTTAAGGTGGAACGGTGGAACATTGGATTAAGTAGCTGGTGAATAGGAAGCAACTTCAGCCTGGTTTAAAGATGAACATCAACCATGTACCGCTGATCGTTTGGTTCCTTGGTAAGGGAATGAAAAGTGCCGACATCCCCTTCCCAGCCTGGAACGCTGGATTTCTCCACATAGTCCACCATTTTGGTTGCTGGTGGTCCGTTGTGGTTGTATGTAAATATTGGGGGTGTAAATATCAATGTGTCTGTTCCAAAACAGTTTAGGATTTTGGAATCGGCACATTGTATTTTGTAAATGCAGGATTCGGTGCTGACAATGGGAAGCCTGGGACGAAATCCACCAAGAGATGGAACCATGGTTTTTGAAGAAAGGCAGGAAGCTCTGATCTCTCTACCAGTAAATGCTGTTGTTTCATGTTCTGGATGTATTTACAGTATATAGGCCATCTTTGAGGAAGGTCACTAGTCTTACGACACCAGTAGCCCAAGTGATGAGCTGTCTTCTCAAGGAAGCTGGAACAACGATTCTCTCTGTGGTGTTATCAAGTGGTCTGGGATCAGTAGCTGTCATCTGCTGAGTTTCTAACTGGGCATATCGACCCTCCATACTTGCTCTCTACAGTACACTACAGTGGTCCAAATACAGCAAGGTCATGTCATGATGTGCCAATACCATATGGACCTCTACCTGGGGCCCACAGTAGATGAGCACCTGCTCACTTCGTCAACTACCAGTGATCAAGGTACAGAAGGAAAGAACATAGTGTGTGGTTGAATTGTTGTCCTGAGTATGTTTCAATAGACTGCAGCACTACTAATAGCCATTCTGACCATTTTCAGCGAGTCGGATCAACTGGCTCAGCTCACATATCGCAGCATTAGCCTATTTTTCCGTCTCTAATTTGGTGTATCATCTAATTTTAAAAAATTGTCTACCTAATCAATTAATTACTGACTCACATTCATGCATCTTCTAGGGTCTTAGGAAGTGCTGGAGCTTGTCCCAGTGATCACTGGGCAGATAGCAGGAAACACTCTGAACAGGCTGCCAATCCAGGGCAGACACACAGACACACACACTCACACCTAGGGAGGTAATTTAGCATCTCCAGTTCACCTGACTGCATGTCTTTGGACTGTGGGAGGAAAACAGAGCACCCGGAGGAGGAAGCCCACGCAGACACGGGGAGAACATGGACACCCCACACAGAAAGGACTCTGGACACCCCAGCCAGGAATCAAACACAGACTCTTGTGGGTCCAAGGTGACAGTACGACCAATTAATTAATTAATAAAAATATTATAATTCAGTAAAAACAGTACTTTATCTTTTATCTTTTAGTCATGAGTCAATCAAGCAATCAACATTTATTTAAATAGAGCTTTTTACAACTAACGTTCTCTGAAAGCAGCTTTACAGAAAAGCAGTTTATGGAAGGAAAAGAAAAACAAAGTCCATGTATAGGGAATCCCAGTCCAGGCCCCCCTTGAGCAAGCCAGAGGCGATAGTGGCAAGAAAAACTCCCTCAGAGTAAGGGGAAGAAACCTCAGGAGGAACCCAGGCTCAAGGCAGGAACTCACCTTCCTCTGGTCGAGCCCGGATGAAGAAAGGAAGCTAATGAGACTGTATGACAAGATACAGTAAAGGTGCTTGGAACATCTTTCAGAAGCATTCTGATTAATCCAGGAGGTAGTAAATCTAAAGTTAGAACCGTCCCATAGGCTCACTATCAAAGTGAGTTCAAAAGCAGCTAAATGTAGAAGAACTAGTGAGTCCAACATGGCCAAACCAGAGACAAGCTAACATAACAAGACACAGGTGTTAGGGATAATGAGGGGCAGGACCGGAGTGGGCCTGGTGTTCAGACAGGGAGTTAAATGATGCAGACCAGCCCACCTTAAACTCTGCTGCTGCTGCCACACACACACACACACACACACACACACACACAGAGAGCATTGCCTTTGTGCAGCATAACGTTTCCTGAAATCTGTGCATGTTCATCATCCTGTCTTACTCTTCTCTCTTATTTCCTGTGTATTTGCTGTACTGGGATAAACATGGTAGCTAGTTTCACTTACATATGCAACTGTGAAAACAGTAATAAACTCTGTGGAGGGCTATCTGTCTGTCTGTCTGTCTGTCTGTCTGTCAAGTCAGCCAGCACCACATCATCACACGGAACTTGATAATACCTTGAGGTGGATGTTAGCTTCCCATTGCATTCCCATTTCCATTTCTGTTCCTTTTCGTTTCCTTACCTCGGTAAGATGATAAGCGAAAGGCAAAACCTGGTTGTCCAGCAGCTTAATGTAGGCAGTTCACCTCAACCAAAGAACCCATTTCCACATAATTAAAGGACCCATTGAACATCACAGAGGGAGCTCAGTTTTAGTCCCGGGAGCTTGGCTTGCTCTAAGACCTGGTAACTGGTAACTGAAAAGCTGGTAACATTAGAACTGGCAGAAGGAGGCGCATATGCATTGTGGTCTGCTTAGCATGCATGTGGATACGAGGCAGGCTGTGCATCTGTAGACACTAATAGGGAACTAGTTGCTGAGTTGCCTGAGACGTCATTTCTAGACAGCTGCAATTCAGAAACGCTAGATGACCAAATTACATAATCTCCTTTTCAGCCGCCTGATAAACCATCTTCTTGTTTGCTGATCAATGGTTTGAAAAGCATGTCAGTTGATGGCTGTTTTGATAGGCTGTTTGATATTAATGTGCTTGCAACTGTTGCGGCTGAGTTTCGAGTGAGTTGCAGGGCACTTTATTGTTATGCAACTCAGCTGCAATTTAGTTTCATGCAGGTTTCAAACACTTATTGTTGCCAGCCTAAGACTGAGACTTGTTTGGTGCACAACAGAGGAAGACCGCTGGAGTTGCGCACGACGCTGCCCTCGGTTGCATGCATAGTGTTGGGCACGCAGAAGTAGGAAGAAAAGTACATGCTGAGATTTCATGATGTGCATCCACACATACAAACGAAATACAATATGTACGAAGAGTCTGAAACGTGAGTCTTTGCAAAGAGCATGTGAAACTGGGGAAATATTTATGGGAGTCCGTGTGATGAGTTGACGAGGAACAGGTGTTAGTAGTACTGAGGGGAGGCAGGGATACTGGGAACGCTCTGCCTAAGATAGTGACAGGCGTGGACGATTCCGAGCATTACATAGTGTGTAATCCTCTGGCACGGTGAAAGCAGCGGCGTTACAGCACACGGCAGTTCACTTGGCTTTAAATGAAACACCATCTGCAGTTGCGAGTGATACAATTAACAAAGGTCACATTAGGACTGACTCGCTGATCCACCTGCTGCACTTGCCTGAGGGTTAGTTTTGGCCCTTTCCTGTCAATGCGGGAATGTTTGAACAGGGTTGTTTCTATTGTACGTGTCATCTATTATATTGCTGTTGCACCCCGGGGTATCACCTGATGCTGGCGCTCAGCATTTCCAGCCAATGAATGATGCACTCATCCATGTTGCAACGGGAGGCAACAGTTTGCTGCGGTTCACAATCCCACCATCTTCGCTTTCAGATTTCCATGCATCATTAGCCACGTCCCTGCTCTAATTACTCAGACAGCGTTGTAACTATACAATCACATGGGCAGCAGCTAACAGGAGACGCAATTACACACATTTACAAGCAATTACATCAATTTAGCATTTAGACTGAAGTATATTCCAATTAGATTCAGAGCTTAATGAAGAGCGAGCGGTTTCGCGGTATGCAGTTTGTACTTCGATGTGTGTTTCGCTTTGGAACAGAGAGAGAGAGAGCGAGAATGTGCGCATGTGCAGAGAGAGAGAGAGAGAGAGACAGGCGATGTGAGAGAGCTGTGCCTGGCTTGCTGGAGCAAAGCATTTCACTATAAAACATGCACCCAGGGCAGGTCATGTGTTACGCATTGATCCATGTAACTGCGGCAGGAAAATCCCACGCGGCGATTCCATGTTCCTGCCAAGCCCCGTTCATTTAAGACCGCAAGAGTAGCCGGGCCAGGCCGGGCCACTAAAGTCATTCCGATATGACTTACTGGAATTAATGAGGCTCTGTGAAAAATCCTAGAAGAACATATTTTTTCCACAACTGCCTTCAAATTTGGACTCCGGCATGTACGAGCCTGTATTTTGCATCAGCGTCTTTCCACTTGATTTTTTTTTCTTTCCCTCGATGGCCAAACATTATTCCTCGCTGCTGTCTCTAATTCTTACCTCCAAAACGCACTCCATCTTTTCCAATACAGATTCAAGACATTTCTATCCATCCAGACGTCACATTTGGCATTAATCAGGCTGTGAATATTCCACTGATGGGCTGAATGGAGAGCTGCCAAAAGCACATCTCAGAGAATGACACTCTCCAAGCCAGAGCCGGTTTACAATCTCATTATTTGGAGCCATGCTCTTTCTGAGAGAAGCTGGCCCGGAAAAGGCGATCGTACCCAGCTCCACTGCCACCACCCAAGACTTGGAAGGCTTACATCTAGTCTACTTCGAATGGAATTCAAACACTTGAGAACCACGACAACCGCATCAATTTCACAGATACAAATACAATGCAAATGTGAACTGTCTGTACTGTTTAGGAGAAATCAAAGCATGCAGCCAAAAGGCGAGTTTGGGTATGCGTGAACACTTCATACAGAAACACAATGTTTAAGTATATTTGCTACATGAATACAGTCTTAAAATCAATTTAAATATCTAGTAAAGGAACTAGACTGGGTGAGTTTTCCAATAGCACTGCGATACAACCAGTAGGACAGTGTGCTACATGGCAAAATATAGAAAAAATGAATGCGGGGTTCCTCAAGGGTCAATATTAGGGCCCCTTTCGATCTCTACTTTACAATGTACCGTGCTGCGAATTACAGATTTTTGTTTTTGTACATTTGTCACATTTTCATGTTTCAGATTAGTGAACAAATTTGAACAAAGATAACCTGGGAAAATACAAGATGCAGTTTTTCAATGATGATTTCATTTATTAAGGGAAAAAAAGCTATCCAAACCAACCTGGCCCCATGAACGAACTGTGATTAAACACATTTTTTGGAAAGCTGAGTTTAATTTCCCTAGCCATACCCAGGCCTGATTACTGCCAGACCTGTAGAAATCACTTGAATAGAACCTGTCTGGCAACAGGAAGTAGGCTAAACAATCTCAAACAGCAACACATTATGCCTCGATCTGAAGAAATTCAAGAACAGATGAGAAACAAAGTCACTGACATCTATCAGTCTGGAGAAGAACAACATCTAAAGCACTGCAGGCCTCACTTGCCTCAGTGTTCATGATTCAACAATAAGAAAGAGACTGGGCAAAAATGGCCTCCATGGGAGAGTTCCAAGGCGAAAACCACTGGTGACGAACTAGAACACAAAGGCCCGTCTCACATCCGCCAAAACCATCTTGATGATCCCCAAGAAATTTGGGAAAATATTCTGTGGACTGAGGTATGAGTCCCGTTACATCTGGTGTAAAACATAATAAGTTAATAAATGAAATCATCATTGAAAAGCTGCATTTTGTAATCTTCAATATTCATATATGTCTAATATTCAAATTTGTTTGATATTTGAAACATTTAAGTGTGACCAATGTGCAAAAACAAAAGAAATCTGTAGGGGGCAAATATTAATTTATAATATATATTTAGCCTATGGAAACAGCTTATATCAGTAGAATAAGATGTTAAGGCAGTACAGTAACAAGAATTTCATGCATTCAGAAAGTAGCTTACGAGTTGGTTAGAGGTATAGCATTTAGATGTAGGCCAGATCTGGCTTAGATATGGCCTTGCTGGTCCATGGCCAGCACTATAAAACTGTATGTGAGTCAAATGTGGCCCACATTAAAAAAGCATATTTGGCCCACATGTGACAAAACAATTAGTAGATATGGTGCTGCCTACCACTCACGCTGGCATAGTGCAAGTGAGCCAGAAGTGGCCTACATATTGAATATGCTTGTATGGCCCACAAGTCTCAAAACAGATCTGGGAGTAGGCTAAGCATTTGCCCCATCACCATGAGTTCAAATCCCATCAATGCTCGTCTATCTGCATCTGGTAGGCAAAGAGGGGGAAGCACATGTCTCCACTTCTGCAGCCTGGTGGCACAGCAAAGCAGCCAAAGTCCCACTCAACAGGGAAGCTGTGGTAAAGGCCTGGTTTTTGCAGTAGTGGTTTCGAGTGAAGGGTCAGTTCTGGCAGTGGTAGTTTAATGGTGTAGCCCTTCAGGCGGGGTTCTGGCTACTGCATCTGGCGCTCTACTGTGCCATCATTCCATGTGGTATATGGCCTGCAAGGATTTGTTGGGATGTGGTAGTTTTGGTTCTGGCTTTCAAATGGGCCTTACCAGTTTTATGGATTGGCTTAGGAAAAAAATACTTTAGCATTAGCATTAGCATTAGCATTGGAGTACAATTACAACTAATGCCAAGATGCACACTGACATACACTCATCATCAAAACAATAGCTGCACAAAGAGCTGCACCCAGAAGGAACCAACCAATAGGAATGAAACTTGGTGGGTAGGTTTGACATCATGAGACATGCCAATGATTGAAGTTTCAGCCTCCGTCGCACATATGACGTGATGGGATTCAAGTTTCACGCTCGACCACACATGTGACATAAGCAAGGACGGACCTTATCTCTGTACCTGACTGACCCAACAGACATTCAGTAGCAGTGGTGTCCTCCATGAGTCATCCTGTTAGTGCCAGCCCCATTGGCAGACGGCTGCACCACGCAGGACTACATGCACGCAGACCGTTACCACGACTGTCCTTAACACCACCTCACCGTCACCAAAGACTGCAATGGTGTCATGCCAGACTGTCATGGAGTGACTCAGAATGGCAGCGGGTCATCTTCAGAGTCCCGCTTTTGTCTTGGTGGTAGACGACCAATGATTACGTATGTGGAGGCACCGTGGTCAGTTTATCTTCCTTCCGAATAGCGCTGCAGTCATAAGTGTATATAAAGTGAATATTTATTGTTTTATTATTTTTAATACCAGTTTTTCTCAAGTGATGAATATCTAATAAAGATGATTCTGTTATGAATCTAATCTCATCTGTAAACTCTGAATTATACAATCAAGGTAGCTTTGTACTAAATCCCCTGTCACCAGTCCATATGTCCAATAATACATTAACCCAACACTGCTGGTGCACCACTTTGCAGTGCACAGTTCGCTCTGGTATCGCTCAGTACATGCTAATATTACACTGACATTAACATGATATTAATATTATGGTCCCCCCTGAACTGCATGCCATCCAGACTGCGTACCTCCATTGTAATGGATCTGTAGTGCACAATCTTGCCTCATTTCTTGGCCTGCTGAAGTATGTAGAAGGTGTTCACGAGCTCTTGGTATTCGAGCTAATAAATCTCAGCGCGATGCTAATGCTACGCAGATGTGTGGCAGCGAGGTCTGCGCGGAAGCCAAGAGCGAGCGGACAGCCCAGCACAGGAGGTGAATCGCACGTGGGTGGCCGCTTCATTGATTTTGTGTCACTGGCAGATTAGAGCATGTTAAGGTTCCGTGCTCTCAGGAATGGGATAGATTCCAGTGGAACACACCTCCTTCAGCGCTGGCACGAGTCCCAGCTCGGACTGACTGATCTCAGATCAGCGGCTTCATAACGCGGTGCTGCCAGACCTCTAGCCCTCAGCAAAGCGGGTCTGAGGTCAGTGACGGCACAGCGTGAAGCTTCCAGCTGGTGTAGACCAAATCTTACAGAGAAGATGCAATCAAATACTGCACACACTCGACCACAGGCTGAGTTTCTCCAACCACTGTCCAGACTTTAACCACACCTCAAATAAGAGGAAGCTACTGTACGGTGAGCTCATGACGTCTCATGTTTAATATTACACCATATCAGGTGATGGGCAATAAAGACAGTTCATTGGAGCGAGGTTGTAGAAGGACCACCATTGTGGAACGGGTTCCATTCCGGTTCGAGTTTGAACCATCTGTGCATTTCCTCCAAAAAGAAATACGTTCAGAACCCAAAAAGTTGGCTCACAGCAGGAACCAAAGAACAGTAGGTTCCTCAGCACAAACCGTGACCACATCCCTGGGCATGTCAGTTATTGAGGACAGAGAAGGCAACAATGGCGCCCCCCCAGTGGTCTGCTGGAGAACCTCTTCTACGTCGTCTTATCTCCAGTAGTTGATCCGTGCTTACTTTCCGGATGTAAACAAACATCTGGAATAACAGCACAAACACTCGCAGGTCATCTATACACTCCGCCATCTTGGTACTACCGTTTACTACCGCTGTGCAGCGCCCCCTGTTGATGTTGAGGTCATTTCCTTTGACGTTCCTTGGTTCCAGTAGAAGCTGGTGCAAACGCAGGCTCGTTCCCTGTGTAGCACCAATGTTCTACAAAGCCTGAATGGAATCAGTTCAAGAACCAGCATTCTTCTGGTTGAAAAGTGCTATCAGTGAATCTTTGTTTCATAAACTGCATAATTAAATGGATAAGATGTGAACAGAGCTGTTCAGAGAGGTTTGGTGTGAAACGCTCCGTTCTAGAGAAACCTACAGAGTCAGAGCTGTTCACAGCGGTGGTGAATGGAACCAGACGTCTGAAGAGTTTAATGCAAGAATGCCCAAAGTGTGGTTGATTTGGCTTGCCAGAAACATACCCCAACATCCCGTTACTGCAGCACCATTGGCAGACGGCTGCCCGACGCAAAACTACATGCATGCAGACCGTTGCGACGACTGTCCTTAACACCACGTCACCATCACCAAAGACTGCAATGGTGTCGTGCCAGACTGTCATGGAGTGACTCAGAACGGCAGCGGGTCATCTTCAGTGACGAGTCCCGCTTTTGTCTTGGTGGAGACGACCAACGAATCCGTGTGTGGAGGCACCGTGGTCAGCGCCAAGATGAACGGTTTGCTGTCACACGTCCAGAAGGCCTGGTGTCACTCCACCTCCACCCCTACCGCACCATCTGCAGGAACTGTGTGAGGATATTCAAGCTGCATGGAATGGATTATCACAGGACACCATTAGGAACCTCTACAGCTCCATGCCGAGACGTCTGGCATGTTGGGTTAGCAAACATGGCGGCTAGACGCCATACTGAGAGACAGACTTCTGTATGCGTAGCTCAATAAATATTGATCATATCAGTCTACATTTATCATTTATTGATCCTGGTAACCTTTATCTTCCTTCCCAACAGCAATCCCACACCTCCTTCTGGGTGCAGCTGTTACTTCGATGATGAGTGTATCAGTCTGAGTTTAAAGTGGGAGGTGACCGCTGTGGTTAATGAGTGTAACAGCTTTATGGAAAAAGCTGGTAATGTTTCTGGTTGTGCTGGTTTTGATGGTCCTGAGTCTTCTGCCAGAGGGAAGTGTCTGGAGGAGGTGATGTCCAGAATGAGAGGGGCACCAGAGGTACTGTAGGAGGCACTGTCATTTTAAGGCAGTCAGACATACAACATGTTCTATGATACCGAAGAGCTGAACAACCTCCATGGCTCATTTTCATTCCAGCCTCTTTTGTGCTTTTCGCAACATGCTTTCGCAAAGCCGTAAAGAACGACGGCACACATATTTCACCCCTCCTGCATGAGAACTGTAACATACAATCCCTCATTCCTGCACAACCCTGACACGTCTGCTTGGACGAAGCGCAGAAAGGAGGAGAGAGAGGCCCCACTTAATAATAAACGAGCCGTGTTGGAGGCCTATCTAAAGGTTAGCAGCACTAAGCAATCGGTGAAGGTTCAAAAGTCATCACTCTCTCCCTCGAGAGCGCGATGGACTCTGCAACCCTATCAGAGGTTACATAAGAACCCGCGGCTGATTCCCTTCACGTAACAGCATCTTATCTCCTCTGACACACTTACACTCTCAGGGCTTTACACAAGGAAGGATGCCAAGTGCTGAGATGCCATGCTGCAAGTGCCAAACAAGAGGGTTACTTCAGTGTCAAACGGGACTGTGCAAAAGTCCTTAATGCATTTACACTTACTGTCAAATGAATAGTTGCACAAATAGCTGCACCCTGAAGGAATCACCTGACAGGGATGAAACTTGGTGGGTAGGTTTGACATCATGAGACATGCCAATGATTNCGCAGACCGTTACCACGACTGTCCTGAACACCACGTCAGCGTCACCAAAGACTGCAATGGTGTCGTGCCAGACTGTCATGGAGTGACTCAGAATGGCAGCGGGTCATCTTCAGTGACGAGTCCCATTATGTCTTGGTGGAGACGACCAACGAATCTGTGTGTGGAGGCACCGTGGTCAGCACCAAGGTGAACTGTTTGTAGTCATGCGTCACACGTCCAGAAGACCTGGTGTCACTCCACCTCCACCCCTACTGCACCATCTGCAGGAACTGTGTGAGAATATTCAAGCTGCATGGGATGGATTATCACAGGACACCATTAGGAACCTCTCTGGAACCTCTTTCATCCTGGAATTAAAAAAAATCCATTGATTTTAGGATATTCTGGTCATTCAGTACCTTCAGGTGGTCAGCAGCCTCAACCTGACCAACTGAAGCCCCCCCAGATTATAGCACTGCCTCCAGAGGCTTGTACAGTGGGTTCTATGCATGATGGGTGCATCGCTTCCTCCGCTTCCCTTCTTATCCTGACCTCTGGAATAGGGTTGGTCTGGGCTCATCAGACCACATGACCTTTCTCCATCATTCCATTGAGTCCAGCCTTTATGCTCCCTAGTAGACTGAAGCTGATTAGCTTCACTAACAAGTGGGGTTCCCATGTCCATACAGCTGTTTAGTCCCAATCCTGAGAGTTCTGGTCATCACAGTTAAACACAGTCATGGGGTCTACTGTCCATCTTTACCTCCACCAAGCCTTTAAGTGATCTCCAGTCACGGCCAGTCAGCATTTTCCCCTGACCACCTTTCTTTCATGAAGTTGCTGGTTCTCCACTGTTCTTCCAGTACGTGCTATACAAGTTCTGAACCCAGTTTCCGTCATTCCAGCCTCTCCTAAGTTGTTTCTGTGCCTGATGCAGGACAATGATGTGGACCTTTCTGAAACGCAGTAAGAGCTTTTCTGCCAGATACGTCATCCCATATGGTAGTGTAAGGAATGAGGAGCTACTCGCTGCCTCAGTTAGGGGTAAAAGAATGCTGCCAGCTGAAACGTATTAATCACTGCAGTCATTATCCAATCAGAGCCTCGTTAGCGTTTGCTGATGTTAGTTGCTGATGGTTCTCCAGGTTCTGCTTTTTTTCTGACGCACTTAATGACCGTTTGCCTGAAAACGAGATACACGCTGGGTGGTCTCTGACTTTCGCACCCTGCTGTATTTGTCAAGCTGTCAGTCAAACGCATGTTGTTAAGGAGCCGAGGGGGCGATTAAAGCTTAAGTGTAATTAATTAAGAACATGGATTGAGTTTGTGTGCGCACCAGTGAGCGGGGTTTTTGTTACAGGCACGGCGTCGCATTTCAGCAGTGAAGGTTGCGGCGAAGCGAGGGAGTCCTTGACATTCCCTCAGAGAGAGACAGCGTGTGTGCGTGTGTATGTGTGTGTGTGAGGCCAAGACAGCAGCAGTGTGACACATTCTAACGACGTGCTGTGTTGATGAGAGGCTGCTACTGTGGCAGTACCCCACACCCCCCCTCTCGCACTTGAGTGTGCGTGTGTGTGTGTGTATGTGTGTGTTGCCATGCGATTCTAGGCCTTGTATAACCGTACACGTCGGCCTTGACTGCTAGGATGTGTGAATGTGTCTAACCCTACTAACTTATGTATACGGCACGGTGCAGAAGTATCAAAGACCACCCGTCATTTATTTCATATCCAGCCAAAACAGTCAGTGAGCATTACAGTCAGTGATGTGGAGGTCTGGACAGTCCATCGTTCTGTGAACAGCAGTAGATTCTTGGTTTGATCTCCTTACTCCTTGGCAGTAGAGGTTGCACATACTAGCCGATGCTTGATGTCGACTAGTCACTGATCACGTGATTATGACACTAACACCATGGATGCCTCAGAGAAGACAACAGGTGAGGACCCTGGTGATTGTGGGGTCCGTATCTCGGGAAGGCTGACTGAAGGCTTGCAATGTGATCCAAGACTTGCTGGGAGGGGCATGTCACACTGATGTACAGTGCTTCAAAGATCAGACGTTGAACATTTGGTTTACCAAAGACTGCAAGTCATGAGTGGTTGGAGAGGGAGGATAACTCTGACCCTCTGGACCTCTATTCCAAGGAGTCACCTTGGTAAGGTCGCCAAGGGTGCGTCCATTTTGCGAGATACCAGGTTCCATTTTGCTGGATGGAGACGGACAGGAATGGTGGACGGTATGTTGTCACGCGTCACACGTCCAGAAGGCCTGGTGTCACTCCACCTCCACCCCTACCGCACCATATGCAGGAACAACGACTGGCCTCAACACCACGCCAACGTCGCCAATAGTCCGGCTTTTGTCTTGATGGAGACGACCAACGAATCCGTGTGTGGAGGCACCGTGGTCAGCGCCAAGATGAACGGTTTGTTGTCATACGTCACACGTCCAGAAGACCCGGTGTCACTCCGCCCCTACCGCACCATCTGCAAGAACGACGACTGGCCTCAACACCACGCCAACGTCGCCAGTGGTGTCATGCCAGACTGTCATGGAGTGACTCAGTATGGCAGCGGGTCATCTTCAGTGACGAGTCCCGGTTTTGTCTTGGTGGAGACGACCAACGAATCCATGTGTGGAGGCACCGTGGTCAGTGCCAAGATGAACGGTTTGTTGTCACACATCCAGAAGGCCTGGTGTCGCTCCACCTCCACCCCCACCCCTACCGCACCATTTGCAGGAACTGTGTGGGAATATTCAAGCTGCATGGGATGGATTATCACAGCACACCATTAGGAACCTCTACAACTCCATGCTGAGACGTCTGGCATGTTGGGTTAGCAAACACAGCGGCCCGACGCCATACTGAGAGTCACTACTTCTGTATGTGTAGCTCAATAAATATTGATCATATCTGTCTAAATCTATCATCATTTATTGATCCTGGTAACCTTTATCTTCCTTCCCAACAGACCTGCAATCCCCCACCTCCTTCTGGGTGCAGCTGTTCTTTTGATGCAGAGTGTAGACTAACGAATGAAATTAAGTTAATCAGACAAAACATGAAATATCCTGGGTTCATAAAGTCTGCTCTCATGTTTGTGCATATTCCATCCTGTCCCACATTTTTCCGATTTGGAGCTGTACTTGGCTGAAACTGAAATAAAGGAAGGGTGGTCTCCGACGTCTTCCCACTACTGTATGTGCATGTGTGATGGCTTTGCTTTGGCTGCTGTGGCTGGATGCACAATCACGCTGTGCATGTGTCATCCGCATGTAATCCACACCAGCCGGCCGCTGAATGCAGGGCCACAGGGGGCGCGGGGGACAGCGTGGGAGGTGACGAGCTGACACACTTAGCCATGGACATGTAAGGAGATATGCTTTCATACACCACGTCCCAAAGGCCACTGCTCTGTGTGTGTGTGTGTGAGGGGAGAGTGGCGAATACGGACATTGAAAAAAATGTGACAGAACCAAGAACCAAGCTCTATTAGACATGAGATCAAAGTGTACACTGCGCAGACGTAGCCAAGGTTTGAAGACCCCGGTCAAATTGCATGCTTTGCTGATTCTCTACACACTGCACCTGATTTGCCGGGTTTAAATCGGTATTATGTGAGACGGTTCTGTGTATGTTCTGTATGTTCTGTGTGTTTACATATACTCCCTGGATGAAAAAAAAGAGTCACCTTGGGTGTTTAAGGGGGCTATAAATATCTGCGGGGTGTGAGTGACGGGACTTACATCTCTTACAACTCACCTACATTTATCCACCTATACAGTCCAGAGTCCGGTTTAGCTCGGCCCACTCATGCTGAGGTTCTAGGAAGATTCAGCCAACCAGAGCAGAGCTCGTTTACATATCCCACTCTGCGAAGGCACAGTAACGAAAGCAGTCCATATAGCAGGCGCTCTTATCCGGAGCGACTTACAACCATGCTTAGTGTTCCATCAGAGAATTCAGTTCCTAGCTAGTACAAGAAGGTTAGAGTCTAGAACTCACCTTGAGCTCAGATGCTGCCTGGACAAGGGCCAGTGCTGATACCTAGAGAGAAGAGTACAGAGTCAAATACAGCAGAAGAGCACTACCTAGCAATCCCGACCCCGTGCTCGGACCTAGCTAGAGAATAAGTAAAGCTCAGTAGAAGTGCCAAAACAAGCATTTCAGTACATACACGTATGCGTTTGAAGACCACGAGAGAGTCAGTTCGGACAGCCAGTGGGAGTTCATTCCACCATCTGGGCTCCAGGACAGAGAAGAGTCTAGATGCCTGTCGTCCATGCATCTTGAGTGATGGCGGGTCAAGCCGTGCTGTACTTGAAGCTCAAAGGGCTCAAGGTACAGACCAGCTCTTGATCGTTGCCATAAGGAGGGAGGGGCTGGTCCATTCTTGGCTTTGTAGGCGAGCAGGAGAGTGTTTAATCTGATGCAGGCAGCTACTGGGAGCCAGTGAAGGGAGCACAGCAGTGGAGTGACCTGAGTGAACCTGGGAAGATCGAAGACGAGCCGAGCTGCTGCATTCTGGACCAGTTGCAAGGGCCTAGGTAGACCAGCCAGGAGCGAGTTGCAGTAGTCTAGCCTTGAAAAGACAAGATACTGGACGAGCAACTGGGTGGCCTCTTGGGAGAGGAAGGGTCGAATCCCCCAATATGAGCTGAGAACGATAACTGCTTGTCCAGAGTCACACCAAGGCTTCCTCCATCTTTAAATCTTTAATCGTTTAATGCTATGGGATAAGGAGAACTTGGTAACCGGTCATGAAATAATGAATTATGGCCATTTTTTAATTATACAAACCTGCAAAACTGTAATTCGTTGAGCTTAAGGGCAAAAACAATAATGCCAGGCAAGCGTGGGACGTTGGTCCTTTAAGGTTGTTCTACACAGTGAGTACATTTACATGTACCAAATAATCCAATAACTGCAGAAAATCAGATTTTGGCAATAATCAGTTCAACACATTTTCAAGCACTTAAGTAATCTGATAGCGGAGGAACCGCAGGTCTACACGGGTCACTCAGTAATCACATTGCTTTCAACGTACACGCCATACGCACTTCTACTGTAGCTTTACACACTGAAGGAGCAGCATGTGATGCACAACACGGACGTCTTGCAGCAGTTTTGCTATTTAACAGGAAGTGGTTCACTGATATATCGTCACTGTCCAATGAAAAACATGAATCTCCATCTCTGCACACATTCACTGAATAACATAACCATCATGAAGCAGCTCTATATTTACAGAAATCTGATGAGGTCTTAAAAGAACAGTTACTGCTGAAATCAGATAAGAGTCATATCATTGGTGCACATGTTAAAGCAATATCATTTATATAGTCACATTTTCAGTGTAATTCTCTGAAAGCCAAGCTTGGTCTTAAATGACGTACTGTACAATAAGCTTCCATTGTATTGTCACTCATAAACACTTATATAAAGAGTATACAGCAATATGTGATGCAAGTTTTGGCCATCTGATACTGTGTGTATAAATGCTTCTAAGCTCGCTGAACAAAAAACGAGTTCCCTTGTGTGTTGAAGGTGGTAGTAACTTCAGGCTCCTGCAGATGGCGCTGCACGAGGATGATGGGGGTATAAATTCCTGCGGGTTGTGAGTGACGGGATCCATAGATTGAGAAGACGTGGTACAGTGCAGAATGTCTTGTTCCATGTGTGGAAAATGCCAAAGACCATAGTGTGAAGGAAGTAGCTGAATCTGCAGGTGGATGGAAGCGTACGGTCATACGGGTCTACCAGCAGTGGCTAAAATCCCAGTCTACAGCGAATTCTCCTCGGAATTGTGCCAGGGAAGGCATCCACCAAATCTGGACCAACTGGGAAATTCTTTGAAGCAAGAGTGTCTGAACACTGATGTGGCCTACATCCAGACACTTGAACTTCAGCTGGCATACATGTACAGTTCGTACGTAATCATTGTTAAAAATTCCAGCCATATCGTTCCCTTCCTGGTTCCACGGAAATGAGGCTGCATAAACATCTCTTTGACAACACACTGTGTTTCAGGTGACAGCAGATTTACATATACCTGACTCTTTAGCCTAAAGCAACTGCCCTCAAGTGTTTCCTACTGTACCTGTTTCACAAGCAGGTTTACATTCATGCATCAGCACTCTGTGTAGGGCCACTGTATACAGTACACCCAGCCAATCAGAACAGAGCTCATTTACATACTGCATATCATTCTTGAATGATGAGCAGACCAGATGTATACTCAGGTTAGATGCCTCTGACTAGGTGTTTCCTCTGGTTAGATGTGTTTTCCAGGTGTTTCCTCAGGTTAGACGTGTTTGTCCAGGGGTTTCCTAAAGTAAGATCTCCTAATCCAGGTTGTTCCTCAGATTAGATGTGTTGGACCAGGTGTTTCCTCAGGATAGATGCGTTTGACCAGGTGTTTCCTTAGCTCAGATGCATTTGACCAGGTGGTTCTCCAGGTTAGATGTGTTTGTCCAGGTGGTTCTCCAGGTTAGATGTGTTTGTCCAGGTGTTTCCTTAGGTTAGATGTGTTTTCCAGGTGTTTCCTCAGGTTAGACGTGTTTGTCCAGGGGTTTCCTCAGGTAAAATCTCCTAATCCAGGTTGTTCCTCAGATTAGATATGTTGGACCAGGTGTTTCCTCAGGATAGATGCGTTTGACCAGGTGTTTCCTCGGCTCAGATGGATTTGACCAGTTGGTTCCCCAGGTTAGATGTGCTTATCCAGGTGTGTTTCCTCTGGTTAGATGTGTTTGTCCAGGTGGTTCCTCTGGTTACATGTCTTTGTCCAGGTGGTTCCTCTGGTTACATGTGTTTGTCCAGGTGTTTCCTCAGGTTAAATGTGTCTGACTAGGTGTTTCCACAGGTTTAGTATGTCG
>JAVGWN010000064.1:0-34569 GCA_034552555.1 Semaprochilodus insignis | reverse complement strand
TATATATATATATATATATATATATATGTATGTATATATTATTTTTTTTAATATATACAATATAGTATTATGTTATGTTAATATATACAATATAGTAATAAGTGATGATTTTGTGTATATTTGGCTTATTGCTATCGCTGTTAGTCCCTTAGTGTTCAGTAGATCACTGTAGTTTGCCCTAATTCGGGTGCAGGGTTCATTAACATGGACAACAATTACAGTAACAACCACCTGGAAGTCTCAACTACACCTGTGTCTGTATTACAGAGGATGAGTTTGTGAGTCTTACAGTCTAAGAAACCATATAAGCAAGTCTACTGGATTAACTTAACAACTGAACCCCGTACATATTCACATGTACAGTGTGCTAGCTGCTTCCTAGGACTTCTTTGTAGCTTCATCGCTAAAGCTAAAGAAGCAAACGTCCCCTGTCTTGTCTGATTGACTGTATTGTGAATGAGATGTTTTTGGTGAACGGTTGCTGTAAACCACTTGACTGACTGAATGAATAAATGAATGACTAAACTGACTGTTATGGGCTTTACTTGAAAAAGCCCATGTGTGCACCGACCTACACTGTAAAACTGCTGCAGCTTTTAAAACGTAAAACAGTAAATTATTAGGTTCACCTGAAACTGAGTTCATTAAACTTTAAATCATAAGACAACAAATGTAAACATCTGTTAACTTGTATATTAGAAGTTCGGTGAACTCGATATTTCCAAGTTGGCTACACTGTAAAGAAAAAAAAAGGTTTTAACTGAAAAGGTTTGTGTCCAGTCTGCCTTAATATTCTGAGTTATTAGATATAAAATGTTTCTGGGCATAAAAAACACAGATTCTGGTTCTGTTAATTTACTTTTTGAATTTGAATTGAATGTTTAATTAGCTCTGGATTTTAAGGCACCCGGACAGTAACGTTTTTTAGTTAAAACTTTTTTTACAGAGTTACTTGCTTTCTTGTACTGACTGCCAACATCATAACACCCCTCGTACTCTGACTGCCGATATCAGTGTTTATGTAGACAGTCACTGTACAATATCTGTGCAATATCTCTCAGTAACTGTGCAGTTACACATGTGAAATTGTTTAGTTTATTTAATTTTTTGCCTAATAACAGATTTATTTATTTTATTTTTTTATAATTGATATTATATTTTGTATTTTGTATAATGTGTATAATTTGTAAATTTCCCCCTTATATGATAATAAAAGGCAACCTTATCTTTTACATTTTATTATAATATCACGATATATCACAATATGTCATGATATTTCATTTTTCAGATGTCGGATCAGTTGGAACCGAGAAAAAAGAACCATTAGTGCTACAATTTAATGATATTTCTGATATTTCATAGTAATGATTACTAATTATAGAAATAATTATACATTTCAATTTCTACGAAATTACTCATTTTGTAGTAAGAATTAATAATTATTTCATATTTAATATTTTTTAGTAATTAATAACACTATCAAAAACTGTGAATACAGTGAATCTTATACAATGTTTGGACTTACGGTGTTGGCCAACATTACACATATTGAATTGTGACATAACTTACCATGATAACTGTATATAGTTTTATTGCCCAGCCTTACACTCAGCTTGCTTTCAGAGTTGATGTGTACATATAGTACTAGTATATAGTATTTAGTCATGTGGTATAGTGTGTTCAGATTTCAGTAGCATGATTCTGTATGTGGAGATGTTAATCTGTTTAATCTACATTTATTTATTTATTTATTTATTTATTTGTGTACAGGAAGTGCGGGAGATGGTCACCCCTGTCCTCAAGAGTCTCCAAGCCCAGGTCAGTGACTGTCCAATGCGTTTAAGTGAAGTGACCGCACACTATGCATTTCACGTTACACATAGTGCTGAGGTTCTTTACTGTTGTGTACATGAGAACCAAAGAACGTCATGCAAGGTTAACCCACGCCTCCGGTGTTCAGTAAATGAACTCCTCGTGAGTGCACTCAGAGTAACCTCACTGGGAGTGAATTTAACTAGTGTACATATAATGGGCTGCACTTTATTTGTTGGTTTATTTATCCGTTTGTTTGTTTGTTTGTTTGCAAAGACAATGAGCATTATTAACAAACGGCGGTAAATCCAAAGACCTCTGCCGTCTAGCAGGCCTCTCGCTGAGAGCATAACGTCATGCACATCCGCATTCCACCTCCTTATTGACTGGTATCATTTTACCGTCAGACCTGAGTAGCATCTCTTCTCCATTAACATGCTGAAGTATCAGGGCCTCTGTCTGCCTCTCTCTCTCCCTCTCTCTCTCTCTCTCTCTCTCTCACTTCCTGTTGTGATGGTGAGCTCGCCGTCCCTGTCTCTGACATGCTCCCTGTCGAGAGAGTCATCTGATCTCCACCCAAAAGCCGCCGCTCCAGCCATTAAATGAAGATCGTAAATCATATTTGTGAGCCCGCTCCATGGTCCACAAAGCACATGCGTATTGAAATGATACCGCAAATATGTTTCCAGCGCTCTCGCCTCATAAGGAGTGATTCAGTGCCACGCCAGAGACGAGCCGCGGCTAAATATAGCAGTGCTGTGTAGGGCAGGTACGGGATGATGGCATTTCCTTGTCTGGGTAGCTCTGAAGGCCCTCGGTCACAACAAGAGCTCTTGAGAACACGCCGCCATGTCCATTAGTTCTGAGGTGTGCACAGTGGGCACTGTGTATGGTGTTAAGCTTTGGATTCAGTGGAATTATGGATACTAGGCATGGGGCAAGGTGAGGGGCGAGCTGCATTCATATTTGGAATCCTAGAATTGACTGTAATAGATCATAACAGTGTTCAGTAGAGGACGTGATGTGCTTTTTGGCTAGTGGCTCCGAAGTATTTGCCCGATTTGCAGGAGCTTGCTAGCTTGCTATTTTGTAGCCTGTGGTCCATAAGAGCGTACTGGGTTCTGCTGACTGTATCTCCTATATGATATCAATCAGCACATACAGTATCTCACAAAAGTGAGTGCACCCCTCACATTTTTGTAAATATTTGATTATATCTTTTCATGGGACAACACCGAAGATATGACACTTTGATACAATGTACAGTAGTCCGTGTACAGCTCGTATAACAGTGTAAATTTGCTGTGCCCTCAAAATAACTCAACACACAGCCATTAATGTCTAAATCGCTGGTAACGAAAGTGAGTACACGCCTAAGTGAAAATGGCCAAATTGTACCCAAAGTGTCTATTTTCTGTGGCCACCATTATGTTCCAGAACCGCCTTAACTCTCTTGGGCATGGAGTTCACTGGAGCGTCACAGGCTCCCACTGGAACCCTCTTCCACTCCTCCATGACAACATCACGGAGCTGGTGGATGTTAGAGACCTTGCGCTCCTCCACCTTCCGTTTGAGGATGCCCCACAGATGCTCAATAGGGTTTAGGCGTTGAGACATGCTTGGCCAGTCCAGCACCTTTACCCTCAGTTTCTTTAGCAAGGCAGTGGTGGTCTTGGAGGTGTGTTTGGTGGTCTTGGAGGTGTGTTTGGGATCGTTATCATGTTGGAATATTGCCCTGCGGCCCAGTTTCCGAAGGGAGGGCATCATGCTCTGCTTCAGTATGTCACAGTACATGTTGGCATACATGCCACACTCATGCAGCCCCAAACCATGACACTCCCACCACCATGCTTGACTGTAGGCAAGACACACTTGTCTTTGTACTCCTCACCTGGTTGCCGCAACACACACTTGACACCATCTGAACCAAATAAGTTTATCTTGCTCTCGTCAGACCACAGGACATGGTTCCAGCATGTACTGTGACATACTGAAGCAGAGCATGATGCCCTCCCTCGGAAACTGGGCCGCAGGGGAATATTCCAACAGCACACACCTCCAAGACCACCACTGCCTTGCTAAAGAAACTGAGGGTAAAGGTGCTGGACTGGCCAAGCACGTCTCAATGCCTAAACCCTATTGAGCATCTGTGGGGCAGCCTCAAATGGAAGGTTGAGGAGCACAAGGTCTCTAATATCCACCAGCTCCGTGATGTCGTCATAGAGGAGTGGAAGAGGATTCCAGTGGGAGCCTGTGAAGCTCTAGTGAACTCCATGCCCAAGAGAGTTAAGGCGGTTCTGGAAAATAATGGTGGCCACACAAAATAGACACCCTTTGGTACAATTTGGCCATATTCACTGAGGGGTGTACTCACTTTCACTGCCAGCGGTTTAGACATTAATGGATGTGTGTTGAGTTATTTTGAGGGCACAGCAAATTTACACTGTTATACGAGCTGTACACTGACTACATTGTGTCAAAGTGTCATATCTTCAGTGTTGTCCCATGAAAAGACGAAATACAATATTTACAAAAAGGTGAGGGGTGCACTCACTTCTGTGAGATACTGTAACTGCTGCATGTGTATTGGGGAAGGCACGTTTACTTCGCCCATCCAGCCTGCATTCTTAAATAACAGCTGTTATTGTTATGGTTACATGTGTCATATATGTTACCCAGTGTTCACACTAGCAGTTATGTCGTCTCAAGTGTGTCTCTTGTGGACGTGCTCGAGGCTGCTCACGTTGTCGCGTGTGGGCGTGTACAAAGTCCAGGAAAGCTGGCTAGTTTTGAAAGCACATATTATTATTACTGACGAACGATTTTTTATGGAATCCTCTCTACTTGCATTCATGGCTAACCTAGCTGGCTATTGAGTGACCTAACTCACCAGAGACACCAACACTGCACTACCTTCTTCCACACTTCATTTTTCCTGCGTGGAAATTTCCTGATGAATGGACCGACAGAAATGGCCCAAAACTGCTTGGTCTGGTTCTGTTTGAGGTTTTTGCCTGGTAAAGTTTTTTGGAGATACCTGCTTTACTTCGGACAGTGATGATCTGATTATTCGGTGTATTGATTTGGTAGTCTGTTTTCTGTTACTGAGTTAAAGGTCTGTGAGTCATGTCCCTGTGTTCAGTGCGTCTTTCAAAAATTATAGATATATTTTAGTATAAATTTACTTTCATGTATCAGAATGAGTTAGAATCGTGATAATACATGAAATTTCATGATGCGTTGAATTGCACCGACTCATGAGATCAGCGGAGTACACTTTTATTACACTCTAATGATAAAATAAAATGATGATTCTGAGACACATATTATTACTTCTGTGCAATTTTAGATGACTTAAATTGCCCAACTTGCGATTATCGATACTAAGATATCACAAATTAGTATAAAAATCACTTTCATGTATCAAAATGAGTTAGAATTGCAATTTCATGATGAATGGACCAACAGAACTGGGCCAAAACTGCTGGTTCCATTGACTTCCATTAAAGTTAAATGAGGTTTTTACCCTGTAAAGTTTTTTTGGAGATACCTGCTTTACTTGGCACACTGATGATCTGATTATTTGGTGTATTGATTTTGTGCTCTGTTTTCCATTACTGAGTAAAAAAGTCTGTGAGTCATGTTTCTGTATTCAGTGCGTCTTTCAAAAAACTGTTTTTATATTTTAGTATAAAATTACTTTCATGTATCAAAGTGAGTTAGAATTTGCTTTGCAAGTGCCTCGACTCATGGGATCAGTGGTCTACATGGACTACACATTAACTAGACTTTAAAGATAGATAATGATTACGAGACAAATACACTCGGTATATTGATTTTGTTGTCTGTTTCAGTAAAACTGCTGTGAGCCACATTTCTGTCTTCCAAAAATGGTTTTGAACTTATTATTCTAGACATCGTTATTGCATCTGAATGAATTAGAACGATGCTAATATGTGAAATTTCATGAGGCACTGAAATACACCGACTCGTGAGATCAGCGGAGTACAGATTTACTGCACTCTGAAGACCAAAGAATAAATACCCAACACACATGATTACTTCTGGGCAGTTTGGTATCATTTAAATCGCCCAACGTGCGGCTGTCGATACTGTTGTCAGTTGGCTCCAGACCTGGATTTCACAACAAAAGGCGAGCCGCTCACAGCGTGCTGGCGGAGGAGGAGAAGGTACGCGGTGCACTGGATTAGCTAGGTGTTCAGCGTTCTCAAACAAAAAGCAGGAGAAGCAGCAGGCGTGAAAGTTTGCCTGCGTAGTTAATGAGACTATCCAGAGACGCAGTGCTCCTCCTTCGCTGTGCAGGTGGTTTGTACGCGTGTATGCAGTGTGTGTGTGTGTGTGTATACACTCCTCAGAAGTGCGCGCGACTGTGTGTGTACTTTGGGTCCCTGTCGGCCCCCTCGGTCTCCTCCTCCCCGCGCAGCTCTGTGGTTTCGCCGCGTCCCCGGTGATACTTGGACCCTCGCCGTGCCACTTTTTAAAAGAGAAGTATGGGCCTTTGAAGTGTTTGCGACATGACAGGTTCCTCTTTTCTTTTTCTGTTTCATTTCGCCGCGTCCCTCCCACTCCTCCCCTCGTTCCGCCGCGCTGCCTCGCCTGCTAATTATCGCTAACCAGCCGGCTGATTAGAAACACGCCGTCGACCTAGATTCCCGAAGTGTTCGGTCGCGCCAAGGGTTAATCCCCCCGCGCTGGTGTGGCTGTCATTGGTCGCTTCCCTTCCTTTCTCCCCTTCCTCCTCCTCCTCCTCAGCCTCCTCCTCCCTCTTCTTCTTCTTCTTCTTCTTGTACTTCTCCTTCTTCTTCTTCTTTCTCTATTCCTGCTCTTTCTGGGTGGAAGCGAGCTAATGAGGTCCCGTCAGAGCCAGGGAGAGGTGTTAATTTGGCCTGTGAAGTGGAAAGGAGATTAAGGACAGTGAGGAGCCGAGTTTACGGCTTAAAATACATCTCTGTCCTTATTAATCCAACAGCCCTGGGAGACCGGCAGCACTTTTTGGCTTTATAATGAAGAGTGTTTTCTAATGAAGGTAATTTTAATAAAAATTTACCGCGAAGAAAAACTCCAGCAAGACGGCACGTGTCTCGCTAAGTGTCAGGCACACCTTTTAGGTCGTGGGAGTGGGTGTATGTAAGGCGATGGGGGGGGGGTGGACTCAGGAAGGAAGTCCTTTCGCCGAGCCCTGAAGCGGCTCTGCAACTTGGAGCGCCTCCGCCCGCGTTGACGGCGAGCCTTTGAGAGGAGTGTCATGGCAGAATGCAAATTGCACCCGGCGCTCACCTTGCGGATGGGAAAATAGCACGGAGAGTTTGGAGTTTGAAGTACATGTTGCCAAAAGTAGGTCCGGAGAAGTGCGAAGCGGCTTTGTGTCGCTGGTTTGAGATGTCAGGCCCAAATTAACCAGTCAGCTAATTTCTCTCCCTCTCTCTTGCTCCCTCTCTCGTTCTCTCCCTCGCTCTCGTCTGTCTGTTGGTGTTCGGAAAGAGAAAACATCAGTGCAGGGCCCTAATTACGGAAACTTGCTTTACAAAGATAATCCAAGGAGTAATTTAGCGTGCACAATGAGAGTTGTGGCGCAGCGCAGATGGAGATTCTGATAAATAGTTCGTAACGTGTAATTAGCGACTCCGTTCGGTTTCGTGCCATTAACCCCTGCAGCCCAGAAATCATCATCTCCCCCTCATTATCAGGCGGAGAGGTACCCGATCCAGCTGTCTCCACGTACGTGCTCCGACCTGCCATTTATCTAGCCCAGCCAAACCTGCCTGCTTCCAGGGAGTCTTGGTTAGACACCTGTTTTCTGGGTCACAAAGGCCCCAGGAATGTTTTTCAAGGCGCAACACATTCGAAACTGCTTTCTGTTGTGAATTTTTAATATGTGGGGTGGAGAAGTTCCCTGCACATTCATGCACACATCAGTAAAATGAAGCCACTCTTTTTTTCCCTCCCTGCTCTTTTCCCCCATCCATATTAAAAATGAAATGACGGGGAATCACAGTTGCTACGTGCCCTACATCTAGTAGTAGTAGTACCTGCTGCAAGTTGGTTCCTAGTAGTACTTTACTTTAGTGTCATTTCAGTCAGTAATGCACATGTTAGCATTAAGCGATGTACAGTATGGTGAAGCAGCTGATTTGCCTATAATGGTAGCATCATACGGGGATCACAGGGAACCTAATGGGTTTAAAGTCAGAGCCAAAAACATCTGGACCTGGACCATAATTAAGACTATCTACCAATATAATCATAACACTACTGAAACATCTGGAAACGTTTCGGTAGTGACCGTTATAAGCAGTGTTGACATAATTGCTAGTGAGCTCCCCAGACAAAACAATGAGTCACCTCGGTTGTTTAAGGTGGTAGTAACTTCAGGCTTCTGCAGATGGCACTGCACGAGGATGATGGTGCTATAAATCCCTGCGGGGTGTGAGTGACGGGATCCGTAGATTGGGAAGAGGTGCTACAGTGCAGGGAATGTCTCGTTCCATGTGTGGAAAATGGCTCCAGAGCAGATGTTAATGATTGGCTAAAAGGAGTGACTGCATTTGGGCGTGCCAAAGACCATAGTGTGAAGGAAGTAGCTGAATCTGCAGGTGTATGGAAGCGTACGGTCATACGGGTCTACCAGCAGTGGCTAAAATCCCAGTCTACAGGGAATTCTCCTCGGAATTGTGCCAGGGAAGGCGTCCACCAAATCTGGACCAACTGACCAATTCTTTGATGTAAGAGTGCCTGAACATTGATGTGGCTACATCCAGAAACCAATCACAGCTGTTACTGGTGCTGGTGGAGGTGTTACAGTGTGTTAGGTATATTTTTTGGGTCCGTTGAGCTTTAGTAAACAGGATGTTTTGTCGAACTGTTTCTCAAGCATTTAAGATTAGTTCTCTACTGAGTCACTGAGATTTCATGGTTTCCTAGTGGAAGCTGACAGAAAGCGATCCTCAGTTTCTTTGAGATTCCAATTTGAGCATTGACCAAATTTAGGCCAGTTATTAGTCGTGATGTACAGCCGTGCGCCCACTGCTCCTCAGGGACAAAGTGCCCGGTCCCCCTATTAAATCTGAATCTGACAGCTCGGATCATGTAAGCTTGGCTCTTGACTGGTACGGAAGCATCACCTACCCCCCCGAAGCCCAGCTCTCTGATCAGCAGCTTCTGTTCGGACCTTGCCTTGGCTCCCTGAACGTCGCCGCTAGGTGAAGCCACTCTGTCTTTTGATCATCCGACGACAGGAGCGGACCAGTCCTTCCTCCCTTCTTTCTGATTAATCCCTGAAGGAAATGATAATTCATCTTGAATGTATAAATATGTTATGAATCGCGGAATAAATCAGAGAGTAAAGGGACGATAATTAATTATGGCGGGCTGCGTGTGAAAAAGACGGGGTGAAAAAACGAGCGTGTTATGTCGCCAGCTTCCTCGCTTGTGATGAGGAGAGGCGTAATTACCTTTCTGTTCCAGCCGCTGCCGCTGGCTGGGCCGATTTGTACGGGCCCGTGGCTCCGGCGGTCATAAACCTTTTCCCAGGCTAATTGTCATAAGGGCTCCATGGCAGTTTCATAGCCCAGTGCTCTTTCTCACTCGCTCGCCTTTATAATGGCTCTTTGGGAGTGCAGCCGTGGCGCAGGTTAGGCGAGGTGGATGGGCAGGCTGGATGAGTCATAGGGAACAGGTGAGTGTGTGAATGACAGCTACTTATAAGAGCATCATTTTACATTTAGTTCTTTATTTCAAAAACTAGAAAACTGTAGATTAGCTGATCACAAAGTATCAATTCAATACACTATATTGGTATCATCAGCGGAAATGAAAGAACAGATCTGAATTAGTAACAAATATCACAAAATTGAAATTTCTGGCGTATTTAGGTTTGTTTACTGTAGAGAATTTTTTTTTGAAAATGTGCAAAATATGTCATTTGACTTTTTTTATAAGCTTTTTCTGTAAGCTGATCACAGAGTATGTAAATTAGCGAAGAAACCAATATCCAGTACACAGCAGAAGAATTAAAAGAACAACAATTAAAAAAAAATTAGCCTGAAATATCACAAAATTGCTTGTAGTGTAACGAAACATAAGTGAAGTAGGTCTCTAATGTAGCTTAACATCAAAATAAGAAGCACCATTTATTTAAAAAAACATTTTTGCCAGTTTTGTATTTTGCAGCAAGTCAGTAATTGTGCCATTTTTACCTTTGTTTACTGTAAAGAATTTGTTTACCTAAAAATTAGAAAAATATGTAATTATTATTTTCATAATAATTTAAAAACTTGAACATTGTAGATTCGCTGATCACAAAGCACATCAATTAGAGAAGACTCCAATCCAAAGCATGAAGGAATGAAAACACTAGGTCTGGAATTTTAACAAATTTGAAATATCACAACATTGCTTGTATTGTAGCGTAATGTAAAGTGAAGTCACTAATCTAGCTAGCATTAATGCTGGATTTGTTTTGTGAATTGTGACAATTTGCATTTTGCAGCAAGTCATGTTGTTGGCATAAAAAATAAGTTAACATGTCGCCAACAGAGAACACGCCATTCATATTTAATAAACTAATATTGTTTATTGTTTATAATATATTAGATTCTATTAGATTAGTCACATCAGTTGTATTACAGTAGTTACAACTAGGATTGTGTTTAGGGTTAGGAATCATAGAATTGGTCATATTCAACTTGAAATTCGGCCGCATTGAATAGATATTTAGTTGTATATTAGTTGAAGACAGACTGCACGTCTACAGACGGCTATCATAATCAAGTGTTAGCATTGTGTTGCCATTATTTCTTTAAATTAATAAATACAAATCATGCTCTAAAATTAACAGAACATTGGCATATTTTGCATGTGTTTACTGAGAATTACTTTGCTTAGAAAATTAGCAAAATATGTAATTTGACTTTGGTGTATTCAAACTTGTGTTAAGAACAAATTGGTGTTAAATCCACACTTCAAAAACAAGAACCCAAACATAAAACAACTGGACTTACAGTTCTAACATTCTAACATAACATCAATTTCACCTGCTTGAACGACAGAATCATTATATTCATTGTGATTTACGACTTTCTGGTCATTTTATATCACTTAATTAGCTAGCTAGCTAACATACCATTTAGCTTATTCTCCTCGATGAACTGATATACTGCTCTACTCTGCCCGCACACACACACACACACGTACACACAACCATGTGGAGAATCAAGCAAAGCTTTTATTTTTCTCTGTCGAGTGTTAATATGAGCAGAAACACTCGTTCTGTGGCCGCTAGCATAAGCGCTAATAGCGTTAGCTCCTCCTAGCTGGTCTCTTGATGTAGTAATGCTCTCTACAGAGTAATAACTCTAAACATACGGATCAGAACATCATCACACCGTCCTAGTTTACACTCTGGAGCTCTTATTGGTGTATGATAGTGCTGGTGGAACTTCATCTTCACCTGGAGAGTAAAGGATTCACTAAACTGGGATTAGCTTCAGTTGCTAATGTTAGCAAACACGGCAGATCCTCAGTGGGGCTAATACAGCAGCTCTACCTGCTTTAGAGAGCTGGAAAACAGGAACAACTGAAGTAAATTCCATCACAGCCCAAAACACAATGTTATTTTACTGGTATTGACAAAGGTGTTTTATCTGTTATGATTGAGTTTATTGTAAATTGTAGCATAAATTGAGCTACTTCCGTTGTACCTGGGAGCAAGTTAAAGACCCGGAAGTTTCTGGAAAGCCCTTTATTTACAATAGTGAGTTTGTTCTATCTGACTGCATATTTCTACCTAATGTTTGTTTGAGCATTTTTAAGGTTGGTAG
Organism: Semaprochilodus insignis; assembly: GCA_034552555.1. Lineage (NCBI taxonomy): Eukaryota > Metazoa > Chordata > Actinopteri > Characiformes > Prochilodontidae > Semaprochilodus > Semaprochilodus insignis. The sequence continues at coordinate 22,918 of JAVGWN010000064.1, read as the reverse complement.
TTCTAAAATGAATTGAGCTGTTCAGTTAAATTGGGCTTATTTTTTATTTTTTTTAAGTGTAGTATTTTCTAAGGGTATTAGCATTTCAGTATTAGTATCCATTTTGATCATTGAAGAAGAGGTATTATGCCATCTCTGATGTAAATAACCACAAAAACATTGTTTACAAATTTACATTTTACATTCATATACGGTTTAATGTGGAGGGTTTTCACCGGGCAGCATGACATACTCTCCTGCTCCTCTTTCCTCTTTGAAATTTCTTTATGTGAATATTGACACCTTCTAATGACACACCCCATATACATCCCACCTATCTCATCCCACCTGTCTTATCCCACCTATTTTATCCCACCTATCTTATCCCACCTATTCCCTACTCTTTCCCCTGCTAGTTGTTGCATGAATGCTAATGCACTGGCCCTGCTACAGTGGTATTAGCATTAGCATGGCGGCGAGCAGCCGGTCCATTATGTATTCCTGACACACTGGTGACTGCTACCCACGGAGCTGATATAAATAGGTGGTAGTGAGGCCTAAAGTCGGTACCCTCCGGCTTTATCACCCATGTCCTGCACGTGTTAGCGGGGTGTGAGCTCCGCTTCCGCAAGGAAGTCTTTACCTGGTGAGAAACAGACTCACTTTCTCCTACCCTTTCTCTCTCTCTCTCTCTCTCTCTCTCTCTCTCCCTTTCCAACACATTCACTCACACACACTTCCACACACACTCTTTCTCCTCGTCTCTCTCACATGTCCGCTCCCTCTTTCTGCTCTTGTGGGAGAGAGTTCACACTTGTACATTCCGAGGCCAGGAGCTACAGCGTGGTGCCATCTGTTATATTACTTTTAATAAAATCTCCATCCAGAGTTTAGATAGAGGCTGAAGTGACTTATAATAGAGTGAAGATTAGTCAGGAGTAGGGACGCTCAGTGATCTCGGAATGATACCAGTTTGGAAAAAGGTCGTTATTAGACCTTGACTGTTTCATTCCGGTATTTGATGATCCGTTTATTGTGCTCTGGAAGAGCAGGATGTTAGTCCTATGCTGAAAATAGGACACCAAAGTCATTCATGTCGTGCTCCTAAAACCACTCATGCGCACCGAGGTGGGATGTTATCCTGTTGATAGGTACCATTACCATCAGGGAGGAACGTCAACATGTACGCGTGCACTTGGTCTGCTATGATTCCCAAGTACCCCTTGGTGTTCAGAGTCTCTGAACCGCGGTGGTACTGGTATTCCAAGATCATGCCAGGAAAACATCCCCTAGGCATCTACACTGCCCCCACCACCCTGCGTTTGTCAGTTATCATGTGCTTGGCGGCATGTACGCCACGTCCCTCCACTTTACGCAGCACAAACCTGAATTTGGTGTCCTCCAGTGTCCGGCGACATTAACAGTGAACCTTGGTTAGCATTGGCGTCTTAACCGTGCGTTTGCTTCACAGGCCCAGACAAAACACTGGTGATCCCCGACACTTTCCTTGGTGCTCCTGTGTGCATTATAGAGGTTAACTGCTCCACTGTGGTGCGTTGATTACTCTGTACCACTTGTTGCTGGTCGTCGTTCCCCCGGCATCAGTGGCCCATGGGGCACCACTGTTATGCCGTTGGGAGGCATACGGTATGCTAGAAGTTGATGAAGTTAGCAGTTTCCGTGATGGTCCTACCCTTCTGGACATCAGGCGAATAACATCCTTTGCCCTTGACGATCTTTTTGCACCGACCGGTGTACTCACTAATTTATACGTGCAGCAAACCTGGTCATGTGGCATCTGTGGCGTCCGAGGCCGAGTTCATTCCAAACCAGGGGTGGTGGTAATGTTCTGATATTACTCTAATGCTAATTCGGTTTCACTGTAGTCACAGTTTCACCATGCGGTAATGGTTTGTGTATCAGCTTTGGCAGGTGTGCAAATATCCGAGACCACCTTGTTTAAGTACGTTCAGAAGTTGGTTGCATTTTCTGCCTCTCACGATCCAAGACATCTTAACACATTCTGTGATGTTGAGGTCTGGGTCCTGGGGTGGTCAGTCCAGTGTGCTGAGAACCCTAGCAACTTCTTTGTATGATTTGCATTGGATTTTTTGAGTCATGTGTTTTTTTCGCCCGGCTTATGTGCCATTTTGCTATCGATATCTACTACTTCTGTTTCAAGTCGTTATTTTCCAGATGTACAATGTGGTCGTCTGCAATCAGACTGGTGAGATTCGTCACACAGCAGCTTCAGAAAGGAAAGCAGAGAACACAATGTTCACTGTGTCTCTTAAAGGCTATAAACAGGGACTTTTTGTGAGGGGGTTCATTTGATGTCCACCATATCCATTTCTCCAAGTCTTGTGGCTGCTCCACAAGGGAAGAATGAGCTGAGTAATCGTCTGAGGCCAGTGATCAATGTGCAGAGTTTTTAGCGTGCAGACTGGAATGAGGCAGGTCTGTTATTCGCTACTTTGATGCTCCGGGGAATAGAAGAAGTGTCAGGAGTCGCTGTTGCCTTCAGACGTGATGGAAGCAATCTTCAGTATCAGAAGACCGCAGGCTACCACCAAACTCAGATGTGAACAGATCATTGAGCTCCAGTATACTAATGACTGAGCTCTTGTAACACACTCCAGAGGCCCTGCAGTCAACTGTCTCAGCTGCTGGTACAGCCTGTAGAAAAATGAGACTGATGGTCAACACGTACTTCCAGAGCCTGTCAGCATCGCTGTAGCAAACCAACAACTGATGGCAGTTCCTCGCTTTCGAAACGACTGCACAAAGGACGTGTGAGAATCACGTCGGAGGACCATCGGCAACATCTGCATGATTGGAAGCAACATAAAGAGGATCTTCTGGAATGATCGTATTACCATCCACACAGAGGTGCGGCAGGCCATCCATCTTACGGAGCCTGCAGAGATTTTTCCATCGCCTGGCAGGACTGAGATCCCCACTATAAAGTCCTCTGTCATAGGGATGGCCAATATAACTATATGATATTGTGATAAACCACGTGACAGTTGGCTCCTCCGAGTATCACCTGTACTGTTAGAACTCAGTAAGAAGACCTGTAAACAACAACCAGTGCATATTAACGTTTATCGTATTATCGTTTAATCTTATCGTTTAATCTTATCGTTTCCTCACTAACTCGGTGAGGCGGGGACGCGAGCCCCCGGAGGGCTCTCGCTTCTGGTGTCAAGCGCTCCGGTGTCAGCCCAGGCCCGGGACCGTGACCTGCTTCGGGGACAGTGGCAGGTGGGGAGTTTGACTGGGGTGGTACACCTGTCAAAACGTAACACAGGTGTCCTAAGGTGAGCTTGGGGAGGACAGAAACCTCCCGTAGAGCAGAATGGCAAAAGCTCGCTTGATCTTGATTTTCAGTAGGGGGCAGTTGTGGGCTGGAGATTAGGGAACCAGCCTTGTGACCGGAGGGTTGCCAGTTCGATTCCCTGAACCGACAGTAACGACTGAGGTGCCCTTGAGTAAGGCACCTAACCCCCAACTGCTCCCCGGATGCCGTGGATAGGGCTGCCCACCACTCTGGGCAAGTGTGTTCACTGTGCCCTACTGTGTGTGTTCACTAGTGTATGTGGGTGTTTCACTTCACAGATGGGTTAAATGCGGATGACAAATTCCTCTGTGTGTAAAAAGCACATGTTGGCTCAAAAACTCTCTACTCAGAGAATGATTGGCTGCACCGAAATATTATAGATGATATTAATAATAGTTTTGCTTAGTTTGCCGCCAAACGTTTATGCTCAAATTGACACCCACTCCTGCTAGATGTACAGATACACCAAAGATGGAACCGATGAATAGCAAAGCAGGCACAGAAATTTGTGTGCAGCCGCCTTCCTTCCTTCAAGTCATCATAATTTAAATAATATAAAGTCTGGCCAGTAGGGGGAGCACTGCACACACTAGCTCAAAACCACTGGCAATGAAGCACTTGATTTCACACACTGAAGGGCCTTTTTGAACCCTGGTGCTGTTCAGAGAACCAGCCTGCGTTCGCACCAGTTTTTATTGGAGTCAGGGAACATCAAAGGATGTGTTATCAACAGAGGTAGTACCAAGATGGTGGTGTGTATGGATTACCTGGATGTTTGGTTATATCCAGAAAGCAAGCTCGGATCAGCTGCTGGAGATAAGAAGACGTGGAAGAGTTTCTTCAGGACCTGCATGCTCTTCCAGGGCGTCGCCATTGTCGTCTTCTTGTTCCTCAACACTGACGCCCACGAGGAACCTGCTATTCTCTGGTTCCAGCTGGGAACTTTTTGAGCTCTGAAAATATTTATTTTTGGTGGAAATCAGCCTAACATTGGTTGAAAAGGGTGATACGAGTGTACTCACACTATGCCCGGATGCCTCATACCATGGCCGAGTACAGTTGTTCCACCTCCCCAAAACCACCTGCTGGCCTGCGCTCACACTGGGCTTAATGTTCTGGCTCCCTATGTCATTGGACCCAGGGTCGTGATAGCCATAACGTAGGTGTGTATTGCAAGTGAACGATGCAATCCCGGCACCCATCATGGACACTGTTCATGCGCCTACACTTGGTGTCCATCACAAGTGTAGGAAACATATTCTGATTGAATGAATCGGAAGAGAGGTTCGCTAAGCAGGCGCGTATATGAAAACTCTATGATATCATTTCATAGAGGACACTGCAACAGTGGAAGAGCTTCTATAAACATGTTTGGGTTTTTGTGTTACAACTGGCTTCAGTCCTTAACATACCAAAACTTGCCCCATTTCACTGGACCCATAGAACTTCTGAGTTCTAATAGTCTGAGGCTAAGTTGGGTTTCTGTTCACCAGCTCCTTGTTCGAGTTTTCCCATTCCACCTTAAACGGTGCAGCAGTTGCATTCTGGCATGGTCAGCAGCCACACTGGATGCGTACTGTGCTCAAGTCCAACTGAACCGTGCCCCAAGCCCACCTCTTCAAGCACAGCACGGAGCGATCACACTACGGGAGGGCAAGCGGCACGGTATGGATCGTCTAGTGTGAGTTCACCCCAAAGCTGATTCATCATTTGCACTCAAGTTTCATGAAAGTCATGAATCAGCTGATAGTGAAAACGTTACGAATCACAGAAATGTCTTTCAGTCTCGTAGTATCTTTGACATCTCGCACCAAAACAAGCAAGGCTGGACCAACCATGTATCACCTCAGTCCAAATGTGTAGAGCATGCAGCGGAATGTCTGATTCTTGGCCTCCTCGCCAAGTCTTCCTGTGATCGTCCGAACCCAAGCCAGTTCTTGGCTGGAGGCCAACAAAGGACCAGTTATAGACTAAAGAGGTGCATCGATGCCTTGGAGTCCTTGCAGCCTGCCCTTCTCTTTGGTGGTCCCTTTATTTTAAGGGAGTTTGGGCACATGGAGGAATAGGAATGAGTCTGAGAAGAAGCATTCTTGGAAAATTTCAGCTCCTTCCATCAATCAGACCTTCGGGGGCGCAACCCTTCTGTATATTCAGAATAGCACAAGACTATAGAACTACAGGAGAAGATGCCCATTGGACAACCAGCAGCATCTACTTGCTGTAGACATAGATACTGGTTTACCTGCTTGAACAGGTACTGAACGATGGGAGTTCTGCCTGGATGCAGAAGTATATGCATTCTATCTCTGGAATACCAAGCCCAGGCCTCTCGGCATATGGTTCAGATATGGTGTTTGAGTTCGAGGCTGAACTCCTCCGTGACTCCCATGTGTTTTCTCCTGCTGAGTGTTTTTCACTTCTTTCAGATCCACACTTCTCTTCATCTCTACCCACTGATACCTTTTACCACCACATCACTCTGTCTGATACGGCAGACTTTCCTTGCTCCCTCGCATGTGGGTTTGCTTTCCTATTGAGACTAATTCCCGTCCGTACGTGCACGAGTGAGAGATTTGTCATCTAAACTAGCGTTTTTACTTGGAGTGGGCCGGCTTGTTATAAATGGGCCCGGCTCTCTCTCTAGCCAGGTGGAATTGATGCATTTCAGCACATTTTGCTTGTGTTGTCGACGGAGGGTTTAATTTTTAGCGTCCTGACGGCGCGGCGCTCCTAAGCTCAGGAGACACCGTGCCTGAGTGACACTGCCGCTGTGCAAATGTTAAGCATGTTTGCGCACGCAGCATCTGCATGGCACACGGGACACACGCATGCTCGCGACTCCCCCTCATCTATCTGCCGCCAAAGCGACAAGGCACCATGGGCACTGCAAAAGGCCAGACACTGAACTCTGCCTACTCTCCGTTGGCGATTGCAAACACTTCCCTTAAAGCCGGTCGCTCACATGTACTTTGATAACGTCCCGTGGATCAGATAAATAAAAAGAAATGGAGTCTGGAATCTCTGAATTCCACTTCTTCTAGTGGTTTAGTGTCTTCTCTAAAGCTGTGACTCCTCTCGTTCAGTCGGTAACCTTCAATAACCAGTACCACATTACATGACTTCAAACATGCGAAATATGAATTATAGTAGGCAGTTGATCAGACATCCCAGCTGGGCTTGCGATTCTGAGTGTGTTCTTTGAAATTGCTCATTCTCTTTGACTGCTTCTTTCGGTAATAAGATGTTTTGTTCAGGCTTTCTCCTTGTCTGAGCAGGACTGGTGGATAATAGATTGAACTGGTGAACTGGATACGGTACACGAATTCATGATTGAGTGAACGGCTTGTATGTGTATACACAGTTATCTAAGGTGGGAATCACAAGAGGTGATATTATTGGGATTTTGGCAGTAACCTGCCAAATTGTGAAACATACAGCTCTGGAATTAAATAAGAGCCCACTCCAGTTTCTTCTTAAATCAGCATCTCCACATGTACAGCAGGTTCTTAGTGAGGAACAGAAGGTTGGGTTCTAGCTTTACTGGCAGATACAGTGAGCGTCTGGTTCATAAGAACAAGGTCAAGCAGCAAACACACAGGACAACACAGCTACAGACTGGCAGAGGGCCAAAACCCCTCTCTACTGACCGTGATGAGCGCCACCTCATTCCAATGTCCCTTAACCACCGTAAGATGACCTCAAGTGACCTACAGATGGACTGGCGAGCGGTGGCTGGGGTGAAATGCACAGCGAGCATGGTTCTGAAAACAGGCTTCTGGAGGGTCATTAGTGATTTTCTAAATAAACAGATCTAAATACAATATTTGATCTGGAATTTGGGAGACGTGTTTCCAGTAGGGTATAGAATCAAACAGAACTGCTCATTTTGGTCCAACACAAACCCAGAAACTGTACAGCTAGAGGAACTAGAGAGGTGGTCTCTTACATTTTTCCAGAGCTGTATATATATATATGGTGATTTACTATCCTTTTTTAAACTGCAAATTAGGTCCCTAAAGAAAGCCTTTGCACTGATATTGACATCCATGCCACTGAAAATGAATGCAATTATTTCTGCTTTATTCGAAGCAGTCCGTTTTTTATTATTCTAGTACTGAAAATTACGTTTGTATTTGCAATTCTTAAAATGACATGTCGATACTTAGCATCTGTGAATTGATGTAATATTGGCATACAAAGTGTCGTAATAATATCCCGTATTGACTTTTTCCCCATAGTTTGATCATAATAGTCAATTTAACGACTATATCCTCTGTAGTTTCCCTCTGTTTCAGTGCGTACACATGCACTCAGTAATCCAGTATAATCAGATATTATCAGTAATCCGTTCACTGCGTTTACATGCACTTGAGCGATCAGATAATGGGGAAACTCCGGGTCTACATGAGTAATCAGATTTCTGCTTTGCAACCGGCCAATAAACTCACACACTGGCAAAAGCCAAACAGGCCATTTGCGAATTTCCACAGTCTTTGGGTTTTCTGTGGTGTTTCTTGGTATGAACCGACACCTTCATGTTCCGGTTGTCAGCTGTTAGCTGTAACCTTAGCTAGCTAACTCTGCATGAACTAGCTGGCTAGCCTTTGCACAACGTTAACTAGCTTCCCAGTAAACAATAGTCGTCCGTGAACGTCTAAAATATGTTTAAATATAGTCAGATACGTGATTTCAACGTTGTTTCAGCGGTTCAAACGGTTCAAATGTTTGCTGGGTTACTCGCTGTCTTTGTCAGCTTGCCTGACAACTGAAACATGAAGATGTGGGTTCATAGCGAGAAACACCCTAGAAGACCTACAGACTATATCAAGGGTTTCCACAAATGGCCAGCTTTTGCCTGTGCTAACATTAGCTAGGTTAGCTAGCTAGCTAACATTAGAGCTCAGTGGCATCAAACTGAGTGTTTCTGCATTGGTGTAAGACTGTAACTCAGCTTACCAGCTACAGACTCTCCTCTCCTCTTTCTCATCACAAGGACAGAGCTAGAATGATAACCGAGTAGCTTTTTGGACTCAGATCTATGTAAACAATGAGAACCTCAGCCAGTACATTAGAAGCTATCGGAGCAGGGTGGCCATACATCCGGTTTTAGGCCGGACCGCCCGGTTTTTTAACTCCCAGTCCTCCGTCCGGCACAACACCTGGACGGACGCCTGTTATTCCTCTTTTCGGGATGAACTATTTAAAATGTTCACAATATCATGTGTGCCATTGGCTCACATCCGCTCTTTAAATGCTAGTCAATTAGTAAGCTCCCGTCTGACTCACGTATGTCATCCATTCCCCCCAGTTAAGTGAGTGAAGCATCATGTATGTGGTATATAGGTGACATTATGATTTTAATTCTGTTCTAGTATTGTGTCCGAACCCCCTCCGTTTATGATGTCTTCCTATTTGGGGTTATGAATGTGGCCACCCTATATAGGACCCGGACGCGAAGGTTGATACGTCACAGCTGGCACGGGTGGCCGGTCATTGGAAGCGATGTCTCTACAGATGGTCCGATCACAGCTTTCAACATTCTGAAATCCTGAATCCAGAGCTCATTTGAAAAATGGCTCTGCACGGTGTGCTTCCAGAGTTGTCTGGTGCGTTCGCATTCCTAGATGCAAGGTGGACGTCGTCGAGGATCACTGCTCCAGTGTCCAGGAATTTTTCAGAACTGAGTTGGCAACCCTAGCCATGGATCGCTATGGCATCTCTAGCGATGGCACTATCAGTCTCCCAGCAGTATGAGCCCATGCTTAAACACCTGGACCGTTCAGGAGCCCGTGCAGGCTGCCGTTAGTCAGTTTACATATGGACTTTTAAGATTCATGTTAAAAATGATAATTGGGTTATCTCCTGGATCACAAGTCAGACACCAGGCTGGGTGAGGGAGAACACCGTAGACTTTAGTGTTGTTCCTGGTGTAACACAACCGATTCAGCTCATCAGCTAATTAGCGAGGCCTTCGTGAGGGGAATGCAGATGCAAACCGTTAATCTCCCACAAATAGGGCCGTATTTTGACATCCCTGCCCCATATAATCTGAGTGCCTCTTAATCTCCTTCGTAAACCTGTTTTACTTCTATCATAATTCCACTGTCTGGTGTGTCACGGAGTAGGATGGCTTCCCATTTGGAGTCTTAATTCCTCTCATTGTTTCTTCCCAGGGAGTTTTTTATTTCTGCCACAGTTGCCCTCGGCGTGCTCATTAGGGGCCCGGACTCAACTTCCTGTAGAGAAGCTTTTGTGACAATGCTCTGCTGTGAAAAGTGCTATACAGATAAAATTCAATTGAATTGAAAAATGAATGAAATCATGCAGCCAGTGTGCGCTGACTGTCGGCAGTAGCACACAGCACCCGGCTTGCTGGCAGACCCGCTGCCACTGATTTTGCAGAACAGATGCTGATTATATTTAGGGGCAAACAAACAGCCTTGCTTCCCGTGATCGGCCGTAGCTGGGGGTGGAGAGTAAGGCTCAGCAACGTTCCAGCGCTTGGTTCTGCTCGCTTATAGGCGGCAAACAGATGACGGGAAGAAAAGCGGCCAAAACTCCCTCGATCCGAACGGCGGGGCGATCCATCCGTGGCTGTAGCAGGGAGGATGTGTGGCATGGAGGGGGACCAGAGGCCGCCGCTCCTGGCTCGCTCGCAGCTGCTGGCAAGAGCACAGTCAAATTAGCCAATAAAAACGTGTGAAATGGGTGGCAGCGCGCCGGCCGAGGACATGCCAAGAGAAATAAACTTCAGCGCCTCGCCTGCGCAAGGCGAAGCGGAGCGGGGGGAGGGGAGGCGAGGCTGGTGGAAAGATGTGTGGGGGGGAATGCTGGAATGAGCTATGTGCTCCTCCCTAAAGCAGGAGCTGAGTCAGATGGCGGCGCTACCGTCTGGGAGGCTGAGCGGTGACACGGGTTCGGAGAGCGGAGACGGTTCAGTCACGGCAAAATGGGGTTTGTTTTCATACTGCTTTAGGGAGTGTGCTCTTACTCATTCAGCTGGATGAGATATGGATGTGTAAACACAAAGAGCATAACCAGATAATGACACAGACGACTTAGGAGATGTGAGTGTTCAGCGTAATGTGTGAACATGCCACCAGCTGGGAAAGATTCCGTCCTTTATCCCTGTGTGGTGCAATTTAACATGAACGATTTCTCCCTGCTAACAGATGAATACAGTTTCCAACCTTTCGACTGATGCTAGTGCCACAGTCTTTGGGTTTTCTGTGGTGTTTCTTGGTATAAACCGACACCTTCATGTTCCAGTCGTCAGCTGTTAGCTGTAGCCTTAGCTAGCTAACGCTGCATTAACTAGCTAGCTGGCCTTTGCACAACCTTAACTAGCTTACTTGCTGTCTTTGTCAGCTCACCAACTGACAAGACTGACAACCGAAACATGAAGATGTGGGTTCATAGCGAGAAACTCCCTAGAAGACCTACAGACTATTTTAATTTCTATTAATGGCCAGCTTTTGCCTGTGCTAACATTAGCTAGGTTAGCTAGCTAGCTAACATTAGAGCTCAGTGGCATCAAACTGAGTGTTTCTGCATTGGTGTAAGACTGTAACTCAGCTTACCAGCTACAGACTCTCCTCTCCTCGGTCTCATCACAAGGACAGAGCTAGAATGATAACCGAGTAGCTTTTTGGACTCAGATCTATGTAAACAATGAGAACCTCAGCCCGTGCAGTAGAAGCTATAGGAGTAGGGTGGCCATACGTCAGAGAGCATAACCATACTTTATCCCTGTATGGTGCAATTTAACATGAATTATTTCTCACTAAATGCTGATAAATGCAGTTTCCAACCTTTCGACTGATGCTAGTGTCCGTAATCTAGAATAGCAGAAAATTTATAACAAGAAAAGGAATAAAAACAATTTGGAATTGACTCAAAATCATGGACACGGAATGTTAAATGGAATCTGTAGCTTGTGTGACGACAAAGCCACTTTGTACCGCCAGCATGCTAATGCCCAGTTGGTTGTACCAGTAGACCAGCAGTTGGACAAGTTTCTCTCATCTACACTATATGGCAAGTATGGAAAGTATGTGGACACCTCCCTCCTAATTGTTGAGTTCAGGTGTTTCAGTCTTGCACATCGCTAACAGGTGTATGATATCATGACGTCTTGTTATAGAGGTTCCTAATGGTGTCCTGTGATAATCCATCCCATGCAGCTTGAATATTCTCACACAGTTCCTGCAGATGGTGCGGTAGGGGTGGAGGTGGAGGGACGCGTGACAACAAACCGTTCATCTTGGTGCTGACCACGGTGCCTCCACACACGGATTCGTTGGTCGTCTCCACCAAGACAAAAGCGGGACTCGTCACTGAAGATGACCCGCTGCCATTCTGAGTCACTCCATGACAGTCTGGCACGACACCATTGCAGTCTTTGGTGACGGTGACGTGGTGTTAAGGACAGTCGTGGTAACGGTCTGTGTGCATGTAGTCCTGCGTGGTGCAGCCGTCTGCCAATGGTGCTGCACTAACAGGATGACTCATGGAGGACACCACTGCTCACTGAACGCCCACAATCATGGGCGTTGGGTCAGTCAGGTACAGAGATAAGGTCCGTCCTTGCTTACGTCACATGCACGTGTTTCGTTCCTGTTAGTTGGTTCCTGCCGGGTGCAACTATGGTGCAAAACTCCAGCTCGGAATGACGTACGCTTCATCACTTCCTGTTAGCATGAAATGATGTAGTATGCTAATACCGTGTGTACTAGCCTGCAGAACTCATAGTGTTAAGATTAGTACAGAGTGTATACTGTGTAGTGTTAGTGTGCAGTACACATGTGTGGTACACAGTTGAGGTGCAGCCATCAAGCATTCTCCAGACTGTGTTTCTAACCCAGGAGTGGCTACCTGAAGCCAGAAGAGCAGGTTGAGCTGAGCAGCAGAGTGCGCGTGAATAGCCGGCTCCCAGCAGGAATTTCGGTCGACGTGAGAATTCTCTGTTTCCCTCCACCATCTCGGAGTTTCTCTGTTGATCCGAACTCCCACTGACTGAGGCAGCCGAAGTCTGAATCCTCCAGAGTTTTCATTTAACATCACGTTGGGCTGTGAAGTGTAATTTCGGTGGAATCTAAACACACTAATTAAATATCATGACTTTCTGAAGCAGCCTTTCCTAAAGGTACCTGAAATTTTAATTTAGACTTCAAACGAGGCCGACTTTAAAGTAAATCTATTGTTTTTCATTTAGACCCGCAATTTTCCTCTCTCTTGCCAACGCGGCACCGTATGTACTTATGATTGATCTGGTAATTAAAATATGCAGAGAGGGAAAAATATTAACTGCTTCTTTTTGTTTTAGAAAACAGCCGACACTTTTTTTTTCTCTCTCTCTCTCTCTCTCTTTTTCGCGAGCAGATAATTAAATTTCACACATTGATGTTCTTTACACAGCATTCATCGGCCTCATTATTTTTCCATTTTCATCTTTCTGCCGAGAGATCGATAGATTGATAAAATGATGGAGCTAATCTTAAATAATGCAAGAGGAGAAAAGTTACACTTACTTTGCTGCTGGCGAAGTGTTTGAACTTTCATTCTCCTTTCAAATTACAAGCAATCCTTCATTTTAGCAGACCTGACCACGCGGGCTGAAACAACCCTTAGTCTTCATCCCGCCAGACGCACGCCGACCCGGGAGAGGAAGGGTTAACCCGTTCACTTCAGTTCCTGTCTCACTCTCAGTCTCTCCGTCTCTCTCTCTTATTCTGTCTCTCTCTCTTTCTCTCTCTCTCCCTCTTTCTCTCTCTCTTTGCGTCTCTCTGTCTTTCTCTCATTCTCTCCCTCTTTCTCTCTCTCTTTGCGTCTCTCTTTCTTTGCATTTTCCTCTGTCTCTCTCTTTGCATCTTTCTCTCTCGCTCTTTCTCTCTTTTTCCCTCTCTCTTTCTCTCCTTCTCTTTCTCTTTCTCTACCTCTTTCTCTCTGTCTTTCTCTTTCTCTCTCTCTCTCTGTCTTTGCGTCTCTCTCTCTCTGTGTGTCTCTCTCTCTATGTCTCTTTCTCTGTCTCTCTTTGCATTTCTCTCTCTCCCTCTTTCTCTTTGCGTCTCTCTCTCTTTCTCTCATTCTCTCCCTTTGCGTCTCTCTCTCTCGCTCTGTTTCTCTCCTTCTCTTTCTCTTTCTCTACCTCTTTCTCTCTCTCTTTGTGTCTCTCTCTATCTCTGTGTCTCTCTCTCTGTCTCTTTCTCTCTGTCTCTCTCTTTGCATCTCTCTCTCCCTCTTTCTCTCTCTCTCTCTCTCTCTCTCTCTCCCTCTTTCTCTATTTCTTTGAGTCTCTTTCTCTTTCTCTCATTCTCTCTCTTTGCGTCTCTCTCTTTCTCTCTTTTTCTTTCTATCTCTCTCTTTTTTTAGGAAAAATAAAGCCCACACACACACACACACACAGACAAACACAAACTCACACTTACACACACACATACACACACGCATGCACACATACACATACACACACACAGACACACACACACACACACACACACACACACACACACATGCATGCACACATACGCACACACAGACACACACACACACACACAAATATAGAATGCTACATGCTACAGATCGATGGTTGTCAAGACTAATACCCCAAACTAAAAAAGAACTGGCAATTCAAAGACAGAGAGCATAAAGTAGGCCAATTAGTACCTTGGGAACATTTTGTGGGGAGAGATAGCGGCGCAAAATGTCATTTGCGCTAACGTTCAGGCCGATTGTTTATAATATGACCTGACAGTTTGGGGCTCTTCAATATCGGATTAACCACAATACTAATTAACATGAGGCTGGCTGTGAGGGAGAGGTGCGGCGGGCTGAGCAGGGAAGAACGTCTTTCGTCAGCGCGAGGAGGGAAGACGAGCTTCCGCTGGATTGCACGGATCTCCTTGAGAAACGGACAGGAGCCCTCCAAAAATAAACCGTCTTCCTTTGAGATCTAAGAAATGAGATTTTATTGTGGTTGCCTTCCAACGTTCCTGCCCTGGTGGGATGCTGCCGAGATGCTTGTTAATTTTAGTCCTGGAATTCAGCAGGGTAGCCAGGCTTCCTCACTGCAAGGCACGGCCGCACCATGCCGCTCTAGGCTGCGTAACGTTCGAGCTGTTCAGCGGCTTAGTCGTTAAACCAAACGACTTCCTCTTCGTATGTGTCAGGTTCAAGAAGCGAGACCCACATTAAAGCGTACGTACTCCGCTTTTATGCACTGTTAATCTCCTGTTTGGAGGGTTTCAGGTAAGACTGACGTCTTCCTGTTGAAACAGGCGTCCAATTAAAGTGGGAGGCATGGGCCTTCTCCGTTCCCCTCGGTGGTGGTACTGATTGTCACCTTTTTAATTGGGTCTCAGGGGATTAATGTCAAGGTTACATCTATTCTAGGAAACGTATTGACCAGTTTCGATAGGGCTGGACAGGGTGTGGTCCTTTGGTGGTGCTTCATGCTTGAATTTTCCTGTTCCACCTTAAATGGTGCTTCAGTTCCATCCATGATATCTCCCCGTAAAGCTCTGTCACTCTGTGAGTAAGTATTTGCTCCTTCTCCTCCTGATTTCTTCTGCTAATATTCCACATAGAAGTCTCATGTCATGGAATGTTTCAGGTCCTTCATTCATTCATTCATTCATTCATTCATCTCCTAAGCTGCTCATCCTTCTGCCCTGTGGGCAATGCTGGATCCTATTCCAGCATTCGCTGGGCAGAAGGCAGGACACACCCTCCCAAGTCCACTGAAGGGCATGTTTCATGTCATCCAACTACAGTAAGATAAACGCTAAACACTGAACACATGTTAACACCCAACACAGTTGCTAAATGATCAGTATGTTTAGACGTGTAAACCTCTAAACATATAGAAAATGAACAGCTGCAGACGTCTCGCGAAGGCTTCGCTTGCACCTGGGTGAACTCCGTGGAGAAACAGACTATGCGACGCAGCCTGTGATTATGATGAAACGGATGGCTTTGGTGTCACCAATACACTGTTATGTATATACTACACCACCTGTTGCAGAGGTAGCGCAGTCACCTCATAGCAAGAAGGGCCTGGGTTCGATTTACTCCATCTGGGGTGTCCAGGGTCCTTGCTATGTGGAGCGTGCATGTTCGCCCCGTGTCTGTGTGGGTTTCCTCCTCCGGGTGCTCCGGTTTCCGGTTTTCCCACAGACCAAAGACATGCAGTCAGGTGACCTGGAGATGCTAAATGCCTCACCTTGGTGTGGTTGAGTGTGGACTGGTGGCCTGTCCAGTGTGTTTCCTGCCTTCTGCCCATTGGACACTGGGGCGGTCCAGGACCTCCCATGAGTAAGTGGGTTAGAACCGAGTGACCGAGTGAATGAAAAGAGGACGAGGCTTCCTACTCGCCAGCTTCATGTTCCACCTTAAATGGTGCTGCAGTTCCATCCTGAATGGCACGACGCCACAGCTAGAACTGTGACAGAACAGTGTTCCACTAGTCATAGAACTCCAGTCTATGAATATCACAGTCTCACCTGCAGTTGTAGCGCGTGTGGGACAGTCAGAGAGAACCTGCAGAAGACGTGCAAGCTCGGGAAGCTCATAAGAGTGTTTTCGGGTTTGGACTTTGTTTCGTGAGAAGTAAGCAGGGCGCTTAAGACGCGGGAGGCCATGCTTCTGCAGCGAGACGTGCTCTTTATTAGATGCTCCAGTAGAAAGGCACATACATAAGCACGAAGCCATGGGGGAGGTTATTACTAGCCACAGGCTTCACCCTCACCGTGACTCCCACCCACAATCCGTACCAAAGACATTAATACACATACACACAACACTACAGCTACAAACAACATATAGACGGCCCTTAAAGCATCTTATATCATCATGTGTGATTATCCATATATGATTCAGTGCTTCAGTGCATGGGTTGTGGAGTGCCTGTGGAGTTAGCCTGCAAATAGTCAAGCCAAATTTATTCCTATGGCGATTTTACAACAGGGTCCCAAGACCCCAATGAGCAAGTCCAAGACAACAACCCTCCAGAGGAACCAAGATTTAAACGGGGAACCCATCCTCTTCAGGTCGACCCTGGATGGCAACAAACACAGAAAGGATCAGAGTTTACAATTATAGGGAATGAGTAGGAGCAGTGTTGAGTGTTTTAGGAGGAGTGTTGAGTGGTTTAGTAGAAATGTTGAGTGTTTTAGGAAGAGTGTTGAGTGGTTTAGGAGGAGTGTTGAGTGTTTTAGGAGGAGTGTTGAGTGTTTTAGTAGAAATGTTGAGTGTTTTAGTAGAAATGTTGAGTGTTTTAGGAAGAGTGTTGAGTGGTTTAGGAGGAGTGTTGAGTGTTTCAGGAGGAGTGTTGAGTGATTTAGGAGGAGTGTTGAGTGATTTAGGAGGAGTGTTGCTAAAAAGTGTTTCAGGAGGAGTGTTGAGTGTTTTAGGAGGAGTGTTGAGTGTTTCAGGAGGAGTGTTGAGTGTTTTAGGAGGAGTGTTGAGTGTTTTAGAAGTAGTGTTGAGTATTTTAGGAGATGTGTTGAGTGTTTTAGGAGAAGTGTTGAGTGTTTTAGGAGGAGTGTTGAGTGTTTTAGGAGACATGTTGAGTGTTTTAGGAGACGTGTTGAGTGTTTTAGGAGGAGTGTTGAGTGTTTTAGGAAGAGAGTGTTGAGTGTTTTAGGAGGAGTGTTGAGTGTTTTAGGAGATGTGTTGAGTGTTTTAGGAGATGTGTTGAGTGTTTTAGGAGGAGTGTTGAGTGTTTTAGGAGGAGAGTGTTGAGGTTTTTTTAGGATAAGTGTTGAGTGTTTTAGGAGACGTGTTGAGTGTTTTAGGAGACGTGTTGAGTGTTTTAGGAGATGTATTGAGTGTTTTAGGAGACGTGTTGAGTGTGTGTGAGGCAGGGGAAGAAACGTGTGATTAGTCTGTGATTAGATAGCAGGATGGTCGGATGGGCATGCAGGATGCAGGTGAGGCCCCTCACAGCACAAGACAAGAAGAAGCTCCATGGTAGGCAAACTGGTCAGCAGGCAGGCAGTGACACCCAACCGAGGCAGGTGAAGCAGCAGGTGAAGCAATAGCATCAGAGCGCACAGGATGGGCAGTAGCTCCACAGCAGACCACAGAGTTTGGGCAGTAGCTCAGCTCTGGCAAAGAAGACACACAGACAGTTAGCTCTGACAGAAGGACTGAGATCACTATATGGTGTTAGCAGTTAGCAGGGAAGCTAATTACCAAAGGCTCGACTGAACAGGTAGGGTTTAAGCCTATACTTGAAGACTAGAAGGTTATTCCAAAGCTCAGTGTTTGTATATGTTTTTCAGGCTTTTCCACAGTACTGTATATGGTGTGTATGTGTACTCACTGTGACAGCGCTGTGTGTGTATGCGTGCGTGAGTGTATGGGAACCTGTGTGTGTATTCGCAGTGTGACTGGTTGTGTATGGTCTAAGCGCCTGACTGGGCAAATGCATTTTATGTGAGAGTGTGCATATGTGCCTATATGTGTGTATGTGTGTGTGCGTGTCCGTGCTCCAGCAGAGATGTGAGATGTGAAGTATGACTGGAGGTGCACAGAGAGCCTGCGATATACCAGTTTTATTACAT
Source organism: Semaprochilodus insignis (assembly GCA_034552555.1). Taxonomy (NCBI): domain Eukaryota; kingdom Metazoa; phylum Chordata; class Actinopteri; order Characiformes; family Prochilodontidae; genus Semaprochilodus; species Semaprochilodus insignis. The sequence continues at coordinate 5,035 of JAVGWN010000064.1, read as the reverse complement.
TTCATATTGAGACCAATTTTTGCCAGTGGTTTGAAGGACAGGCATCTATTCCCCAACTAAATCAAGCCGGTGTCTGGGGGCTCCCAGCACGAGCATGCATGCACACATATATATCCTTACAAATTCACTATTTTGACTTCTCCTTGCCTCGCCAAGTGCAGCGTTTTCGTGTGTGTGTGTGTGTGTGTGTGTGTGTGGAGTGGGGTGTTTAGAACCGCAGCCTCGCAGAGCCACAGACTCCAGGATTGGCGAAAGATGAAACTCGTCTTTGTGTCTCGGTTAGAGTTTCAAACATGAGCGCTTCATGTCACTATTACCAGCATCCTGCAACCCACGCGGATTCGCATCCCTGTCATCTCCTGCTTTCTTCATTGTCACAGGTTTCATGAGTCGCGTCAGCGCGTGTTGTCCCGCGGGCCAGACCCAATCATCAGAATATCATACATTATGTATTATTGCACACAGGCTCGTTCTGGAGTCGGGGGGAAGGGGGGCTGCACCGGCGCCAACTACCCTTAGGTAAACTTATAACACATGCATGTTAACATGTGAAGCAGTTATTAGTTAACCATTGCTAATGTATTACTTCATGTTAGTTAGTCAGTACTTAATGTAAAGTGTTATCGATATTAATGCCGAGCTCGGGTGGTGGATCGTTCTCAGCACTGCAGTGACACTGACGTGGTGGTGGTGTGTTAGTGTGTGTTGTGCTGGTGTGAGTGGATCAGACACAGCAGTGCTGCTGGACACCTCAGTGTCACTGCTGGACTGAGAATAGTCTACCAAAACTATCCAGCACAACAGAGTTTTGTGGGCAGCATCCTGTGACCACTGATGAAGGACTAGAGGATGACCAACACTGCACTGTGCAGCAGCAGATGAGCTATCGTCTCTGACTGTACATCTACAAGGTGGAGCAGCAAGGTAGGAGTGTCTAATAGAGTGGACAGTGAGTGGACACAGTGTTTAAACACACCACCACCACGTCAGTGTCACTGCAGTGCTGAAAATGATCCACCACCCACATAATACCTGCTCTGTGGTGGTCCTGTGGGGGTCCTGACCATTGAAGAACAGGGTAATACAGTATACAGAGAAACAGATGGACTACAGTCTGGAACTGTACAACTACAGAGTGTCCTATATGGTCAGTGGAGCTGATAAGATGGACTGTGAGTGTAGATACATTGAGGTGGTCATAATGTTTTGCCTGATTGTGTTTACATACAGTATTTTCAGTCATTTTACTGAATCCGGGTAACACTGGGGAGCTAAACGCAGCCCACTCTGAGTGTAAATGTGGGTGTAGTGATTGTAGTGGGGTGTGTGTTCATCAGAATGAGCCTCAGAAAGTTAAAATATTCAGGTCTGAAGATTAATAAAAGATGAACTCGCTTTAGAGGATCAGTTTTAGAGTGAAATAGCCGAGGGGAGCTAACAGCTAGGCTAAACGTATTTCAGGTGAACTGAGCAGCGTTAGCAGCAGCTAGCTCTAAACAGTGGATACAGTAATAACAGCTCTGAGGTAAATGTGAGGTAACTGGTCATGTGACTGTATTAGTATACTACACTGTAGGTCAGAGCTTGTTACTGTACTGTGTACTACACACAGGGGGCGTATACAGTGTGCAGTACATACTACTGTAGTGTGCAGTGTGCGGTATAGTAGTGTGTAATTCAAATACAAATAATAATGTGTAATTTCAAATACAGCCATTGTTTAATGATGGTTATGAGATTAGGTTTTGGCCTAAAACATATTATTAAAGCTGTTAATGGTAGAGGGGCACATGCAAAGCACTGCAAGACAAGACAGCGCAGAGCAAAAACGTTTCGCCGCCGTTTGCTGTTATTAGCCTTTCATATAAAGATGAACGAGACACGTGTAGGTTCCCTGATTGCTATGGATGGTTCACTGATTGGTATGGATGGTACATAAGATGGCTATATGTGTGTTGTAGACATCCTGACCTGTGGTTCCCATCACCACCACCATTGTACAGAAATCTGTGTCATTAAGTTTCTCTGCAATCAGCCATCACGCACCCCGAACGGCTTTGTTTACATCTGGATGAATGAATTATGCAGGAATGTTGGAAAAAAAGTTGGAATTCCTCTAAAAAGCCCCAAACTGCTGCAGATACACCTGTCGTTGTTGCGTGTACAGTTTGTATGTGTGTTCTCGTGTGTGTACAGTATGTTAGCTCACAGTAGACGGCCCAAATCCATTGGGAATTCTCCCAGCTCTCCTGATCACCCACTCCAAGACTGGAACCGGAGCTCAAGGGCTGGTCACCGTCAGGTCAGACGGGATAATACTTCCAGGCAGGATGAATGTTTATTTTGCGTATCACTTCAGGGTTTCTGGTTTGTTGTACTAGCTCGGCCTGCACGGCGAGATTCTCCTCGCTAATGAGAAAGTGTTTGAGACCATGATGGGAGAAGTGTTGCAGAACACCGAGATCCCCTGAGTGCTGCTGCCTAAATTACTGACACTCCAGTACAGTACATGCGTCAGTACCTCTATTCCTCCGCACGGTGACCCAGGTGGAATTGTACCACTGCTGGAACAGAAGCAGGTTTACGGAGCTCCGTTCGGCCTGTGAAACTCTCATTACAGGAGGTTCTGCTGCTGTTTGCTGGAAGATTAACAGCATAAACTTTAAGCTTCAGTCTGTGCGTCCAGACTTCCATTCCTGATTCTCCGGGTAGCGGCGAGCGGAGGACAACCTGGCACGTTTAGGGTTTTTTGGGACAAATTATTTTTGCACTTATTTGAGCAGTTTATGTATCTATTTTTATATAGGCTACAGCTAACAGCACCTCTACCACAAATTCATTTCAATTCATTTAAATTAGAGCTTTGGCTTTATATGTCCAGCTTGGGTAAGAGCAGAGTGAGTGCAGTGTTACAGACTGAGCGCTGCTAAACATGAGATCTCGACAAGTAAAATGATCTTATATGTAGTTTATTCATTCTGAAATTCTCATTTTGAGGTTGTTGTAAGATAATTTCAAGATTAATTTACTTATTTCTAAATATTTTACTTGTTCCCAAGTATTTTAATAAGCCAAATTGTCTCACAATCTACGTCAATCACATTTCATAAAATAAGCAAAAATCTGCCAATATAGTGAGAGATTTTGGCTTATTAAAATGACTTAAAACAAGTACAAATGTCTGGAAATGAGATAAACAATCTTAAAATGAGCTACAATAATCTCAAATTGAGAAATATAAGATCTCATTTTTTGCAGTGTGGCTAGATTTTTGCTTGATTTGTGGCCAAATAACCCAAACTATTAACAATCTATAAAGTTTTATCATGTATAAAATCATTAATAAGTATAAAAACAAAACAGCAGTAATGCTAAAAATATGTGCACATTCGGTACCAAAAGTAATATACTTATTTTGCATGTTCACTAGTAGAGGGTGCAGCAATTAATCGAATTAGTCGAATAAATTTGACTACCAAATTAGCCAGTAGTCGGTTAGTTGGCGACGATATCATACATATGCAGTAGTTAAAATATATTTACTATATTTTTTATTTATTAATCCAGGGAATAATAGATATTAGTTATAAACAGTATATATATATTGAGTTTTATTTATCTTTTGTGTTGTTAGTAGGAAAGTTCATTATAACAGTGAATTTTTTTATTCTTTCATTTTTTGAATTTTTGAATTCTTTCATATTTTTTTTTATTTTTGAATACGTTATTCATCTTTATTCTCTTCTTTGCTGGTTAGCAAATGCATTAAAAATAAGCTAAATTTTAAAGATAATAAATACATGAGAGTTATTTGGTAATTAAGTGATTCATAATCAATTATGCGTTTCAGTAATCAGTAGATTATTCGATTATCAAAATAGCCACTTGTTGCAGCACTATCCCCTGGTATAAACAAACACTGCAGCTACATATTACACTGTGGTTTATTTTATACTAATAATTAATATTAATTCATAAAAACTACAGAACACAGCTAGTGCAGAAGCATCTCATACACTACAGTAATACAGCATTCACTCATGATATTTTGGCGCTAGTTATTCTCAAGTTCTAGCAGTGAAGAGCGGAAGCCTGAACCAGACGGCCATTTAACCGGTGAACGTCCATAAGAGGCGTTTGAATCCATGTTCATACTTTCTGATACAAGACCATTTCAAGCAACTGTAACGTCTGTTCGGAGATTATCTAAAGGTGATCGAGGGTGAGTGCATATGAAGGCAGTAATTCCAAGCCACTTAGGCGCACAGCAATATGGCCCCGGGATCCCTTAATCCCTGTGATGTGTAAATCAGCACTGTGGTGAATGAGACCCAAAGGGGGGTGTGTGGTCTGGAGTGACGGTGAGCCCCATAACTCAGCACAGGAGTACTAGAGCTCGCTCTCCACCACTCTGCCCCCTCTCCGTGCCCGCTGGACGGCGGCCCAGTCCCCACCAGCCGTGCCCGGGCCTCTGTGCCAAAGCCGCTCCAGGAGCCGGAACATAAATTTGCGGTGTTTGTTTAGTGCCAGCCTGACGGATCTCTTCTGGCTGGAGAAGTTTTATGGCGTGGTTGTAATGGGCATTGCTCCTGTGCGTCCCTGGATGCTTCAGCCAGCTTCCCGTGAGGAGAGGGCATGTTGAGCAGGGCAAAGCTGCCTGCATGGAAAGTTCAGTTAAGACCGAACCTGGCGAATGCTTTGCCACGATAAACACATTTATTCTGTCTATGAACTGCAAAAAAATGAGACCTTGGCAAGTAAAATGATCTTATGTCTAGTTGATGTATCTTAAAATTCTCATTTTGAGATTGTTATAAACTCATTTTAAGATTATTTATCCTATTTATTTATTTTTACTTATTTTGACTTTTTCTCAATATGTCGGCAGATACTTTGGTCTGTTTCTATTTCTTAAAATACCCAAAATTATCTGCCAATATAGTGAAAATATTGGGCTTAAAATCAAGTAATTCATATCTGGAAATAAGTACAATAATCAAAATAATAAAATGTGCTTACAACGGTCTAAAAATTT
>JAVGWN010000063.1:16963-34793 GCA_034552555.1 Semaprochilodus insignis | reverse complement strand
AGCTACAACATTTAATCTACAACTTTATCAAGCCAACTTTAGTCCAAAATAAAATAAATGATTGGCGGATCAGATAATATAATATAATATTTCTTCTTTCTTATTTGTTGAAAATAAAGGTTTTTTATTGGTTTTGTGAGAATGGCTCTGCACTCTATTTATTCAGTAAGTGTTAATGTGCGATTTTGATTTTGAACATACAGACTTGGGTGAATATCTGATAATGATTCTGTGTATGAAACTGCATAACAGATGGAAGTTATGTCTTGAGCTGCATCTGAAGAATTAGGCTGTATGTTTTTACTGGTGGAGAATCCTGCAGGGCGTTGCGTCTGCTTGTGTAGCCAGGTGTGGACCGAAGCAGACTGCAGATTCTCCACAAGGGGGCGCCAGTATCACTCAGCTGGCTTTTGTGGGCCTCACCAAAACAAAGGAAACTGACATGAACTCAAATCAGCCTTCACAAACGCACACAGGCAAACGGTAGTAAAACATTTTAACGCAAGAGCAATGGAACTCAGTTCAAATGATTATCTTCAGTGACTGACCATATGCCCACCTACAAATGACAAGACACATTTGGTTTTGTGATGCTGTGCTTATTTTGAGCACAGAGAGCAGAAGCATCCTGCCGTAGTGTGTTTCAATGGGTTTACATGAAGGCCTTTTACACAGCAGTTTAGACTTCAGCTGTCGATCATGGAACTGTAGAGTATGTTGAATTGGGGGATCACATTTCACCACTGGGTGTCTATATATTTAATCCAGCTCCATCCTGACCCGAACTTAAAGACGTCTTGTGAAACGTGTTTTATTTTGGAAGGCTTTTGTTTCTGTGTTTTGTGCAAAGTTAAAATGAGAAAGTCTGATAAAGTTTTAGAGCTTATGTTGAGCCATTAATACTTCAGTTGGTCCCATCGTGTAAATTCCTTTTTAAGAGTTAGATTAGAATTTAGAGACATTTGTCAATTGTGCCTTGAGGTCAAACCTGGTTCCCCAACCTCCAGCCCATGACTGCCCCTTTCCAGCCCATGATTGTCCCTTCCAGCCCACGACTGTCCCTTTTAAGAAGCAGTCTTAACGAGGCAATGATCAGCTGCATCAGGTGTGAACAGTGGGTGGAGCCAGGGAGGAGCCTTCACATGTCAGAAGCCTCGTAGTGTAGGATAGATTTAAGTGTCTTAAGTTCAAAATCCAACCAACATCTTTCTGCTAATCATGGTGAATCAGGTCTCTCTGCTGAACCACACCTGATCACACCTGATGTATGAGACATGGTGGTCTTTTTCCTGGTATACAGTATTTTGTTTTCCAAGATTCCTCAGTAAATTTGTGTGACAATGGAAGTGTGAAACGTACAGCCGAATGACAAGAATGGGATTTATGACTGACATTTCATGGTCAAATCAGGACTGCATCCATCCAGTCACAACCATCTTTCAAAAAGTACTTATACATGTCAGTTTTGTGTGAAAGGATAACTGCTCCAGGATGTTAATTTGTGGCCTCAATGTATTTATTAAGAGAAACATAACTTGTGGCCTCAGTATATTAAGTTGTGGCCTCGATTTATTTATTAATTCAAAGAAACTTAACCTGTGGCCACAATATATACATTTGTGGATTCTACGTATTTATTAAGATAAATTTAACTTGTGGCTTCACCATATTAATTTGTGGCCTCTATTTACTAATGTATTAGGAGAGACATAACGTGTGGCCACAATATATCAAATTTTGGCCTCAATGTTTTTAATAATTAAGAGAAATTTAACTTGTGGCTTCAGTATGTTAATTTGTGGCCTCTATATATTAATGTATTAGGAGAGACGTAACTTGTGGCCACAATATATAAAATTTTGGCCTCAGTGTTTTTAATAATTGAACTTGAGGCTTCAGTATATTCATTTGTGGCCTCGATATATTCATTTTATCAGGGAAAACGTAACTATATATATCAATTTATGGTCTCAGTGTATTAGTTCAGGATGCGTTTGCCATCTTCAAACAAAACAACGTCAAACATTCCCCTATACCTGTGTGCACTGAATGAAACAGCAGGCTCCGTTTATTTTAATGTACATTTATTTAAAAAAACTTAATGCAATAAAAAACAGCATCAACAAGCATGTGAGAATAAGGATATACGAAACAATAATTTACTGGTATCTACTATGGAATATAAATTCAGTATACACGATAAATAGTTAAATATGAAGTTAAAATATGACTACAACGACTGAATAGCACCACATTCATCAGATGCAAGCTGGAATCCACTTGAACAAAGAACACATCATGTCACATCATGTATCTGGAGTACAATAAACATACATCTTAGCAAATATATCTGGGATCAACCCACCTGCTCACTAATGGAGATCAGGATTTGTGCTTTATCTCTGACCCAGCAGATGCTTACTGTTTATTAAAACGTCAAAAAGGCAAAAATCAGCATGAAGGATAACTTTAAATGGAAAAGAACAGAAGTGCGCAGGTAACGCTAGGGACTTAAGATGCTAAAGCTATTGAGTCACATGTACAGTATAGCTGTATGTAAAATAGCACTTTCTGTTTCACAGGAAAATGAATGTATATGAATAAATATGAAGATAAGAAGACCTGGGCTGCATTTCCTTTCAGGCCGGGTGCGCATCACTCTTCCATACTGCCATATTGATCTCCTCCTTAGTGCCAAATTCAGCACTTCCACTAATGCAGTACTGGCTCTAAGAGAAAGCCCCAGTGGCAGGACACATTCCGATTCCTCCTTGAAGATACTGGGTAGGCGTGGCGAGGTCAGAGGTCATGATTAAAGGCAAACAGACTTTCCTTTCCACCCTGCTGGGATTAAAGAAGGCGACTTAGGTGCTGTAATGTGCAGGTGTAACGTGGTCTCTCCGTTCGGCGCTACTCCTTTTCCTTCCTGCCAGCATATGAAGGGCTAAACTGACCGAACATGTAGACGAACGCAGAGTTCTGAGTGTCTACACGTGGCTGACCCTCCACTGGCAATCGTTTTACACCCATACGGACTCCAGACTTTGGTGCCCATATTCGGAATGCTTCTTATCAGTTCAGCAGTATTAACATCAGTGTAATGGAGTGAAGTTCAGTTCCTCTTTCGCCTCGGGATGTAGGAGCTCATTTATTGGTTGGATGTCATCTTGTTGGCAATCCAGGTGCTGTACTTTGTGACACGCGTGTAAACGCCTGGCGTGTCTTTCTTTCCGCATCCGTCGCCCCAGCTGATCAAACCTGCGAGCCTCATCCTTCCGTCCTTTTCACACACCAGAGGACCACCGGAGTCCCCCTAAAAAGAGAGACATCGAGTTACTTAGTTTGAAGAACGACACAATGGGACCGTGCACTGTGGTTTTCACAACTGGTATTAGTAGTTCGGATAGGCCTAGTGTCCACTGGAGATCCTCCGTTTTCCCCCAGCTACAAATAGAGGTGTGGAGCTTTGACAGGGCACACCGCGGTACTGGCTGAAAGCTCTTCCAGTGAATAGGAAACAGTAAATACATGTAAATTCGTGTTATCAATAATGTTAATTGCTGCTATACAGAACTTGATTTCGCAAAAATGATACGTTGCCAAGTGAAAACATCTTAAATGTAGTCAATATATCGTCGCTGTCCAATGTCCAAAAAACATGTATCTCCAGTTTTGTTCATTTTACTTTTATACACCGTTTAAACACAGCAGCTGCTGTTTACACTGTGGATAAAAACCATGATGAGTGGACCAACAGGAATGGAGCAAAGTCGCTTTTGGAAAACCGTTTGGTTCCATTGACTTTCCATTGACATTAAAATAGGTTCTTGCCCCCTTCTGTAAACTCGCCATTTGGGAGATACTTGTTTTTCTTCGGACAGTGACTATATGTAATACCTCTCATGTAAATATTGTAAGAATATTATCATTATTATAGAACAGATTAATTGTATGTATTTAACAATGGGCTTCTGGACACTTATAACTCACACCCGGTTAAAATTATTTTTATATAAAATATAAAAATGCTAACAACCACAGAACGAGTGTTTCTGCTCATATTAACACTCGACAGAGAAAAACAAAAGCTCTGTTTGATTCTCCACATGGGTCTGTGTACATATAGATGTGTGTGTGCAGAGTAGAGCAGTATATTGTTCAATGCAGCCAGTAAGCTAAACAACACGTTAGCTAGCTAGCAAATTAGCTCATTAATATGCTTTAGCATGACATGAAATAACCAGAAAAGTGGTTAATCTCAGTGATTATAAATGTTCTGTCTTTCGAGCAGGTGGAACATGCACGTTAGAACCGTAATTTAGTTGGTTCCTGTTTGGGTTCTTGTTTTTGAAGTGTGTATGTGGATAAACATCTTTATACAGTGAATATTTCTACATTAGACTCTGCAGGTACAGGTGAGTCTGGGGTAAATGACCAACACTAAGTTGTGAGGTTATTGATCTGGGGAGATTTGGTTCCAGTATCCTGGTTAAAGAACTTTCTGGATTGGTACAGAGTCATGTTGTATCAGTGCAGCGCTGCCTGTGTATCCACCCGGAAGTAAGTTCCCTGCTCCTGTGACGTGTATTTACATGTCATCTAAAGAAACTGCTAAACAGATCATTTGACTTGTTTCAAGACAAAGCAGATAATTTACTTGTTTTAGGACATAATGCTTATATTTCTCTTGATGAAGTGACTTCCAAGATATATCCAATACCTAGCCTGGCAAAATAATATTAAAATATTATAATTTTATACAATATTTGCTAAATTTGCAGTAAAAACTGTCGCTATGTCACGTATGTAAAATTGCCTCCACCATAAAGTGTCCCAGTGAAAGTCTTAATGCCAGCTTTTGTCTATGTGTGTATCTAGGCAGAGAATTCGGGATCGGTACCTTGCAGGCATCATCCAGGCCACGTGTATCTCCAGCACACAGCATGTTAGAGGTGACCAAACGTCCGGACAGTTTCTCTGGCACACAGCGCTCCTGAGGCCACAAGCGCACATGACCCCGCTTCACTCGTTCCGAATAGAACGGAGAGACTGAAACCAAGAGAGACACCGTTAGTTGTTCGTTCAGAGGTACACGGATCACCAGTAAATCTTTAATCTTCATCTTATTAACTGTTCTACAAGAGCAGTGTTTCCTTACACTCTTCTTCTTTGCCATAACCGGAAATCTCACACTCCATCCAGTCTTGGAAAACCTGATTGGGCTCTGGTAAACAGACAGGAAGCACTTCTGGAGAATTGATGGCACAGATGCCATGTTCGCTCTTCAGCTTTAGGAGAGCTGTGGGGAAAATGGTGCACGGAAGGTTAGAGTTATTCCGTGGGCGTAACTTTGCGTTGTGAAGTTCTGGGATGAGGGTTTGTAATGTAGCACGTTGTTTCCGTGTCTAAAGAGAGAGCATGTCCCGTATGCTGAACAGGTTATTAAAATGTGTTTTAATAACCTGTTATCATGTAGTTTTAGCTCCTAGCTACCGCCTGTTCTCAGCGGGCGAAGCTGCTATTCTGCTATTCTGTTCTCCTTTACGTGATGAACTTCAGGTACGAGTTGGAAACGGAATGTCCCATCCGTCTGGCACCCACTATCATGCCTTCTCCAACTCCGATAATTCACGTCTCCTTGCCATGTGCACACCTCACAGCTTATACAGGTGTGGGCGTTCCCAAGCCGTCCCCTGAGGTACCACCCCTTCGTAATCAGCTTACACACTGATATCACATGACTTTAGGTATGTCAGTGTAATGTGGCCATTAAAAAGTATCACCTTGTTATTAATCCAGTCTGTATTAGTAATATACTGAAAAGCCAGAACAATATTATAGGAACGATTTGAGTTACACATTTGGGTTCTTTCCCGTATCTGCATCTGCTAAACGTGCCTGTCTGAGGCACCTATTATGCTTAGACTTGACACTCTGTAATATTTAACTTAGGGCTGCCCTCTAGAAGTCCACGAGTCGAATCGTCAGTCGGAGACCCTTTAAGTCGACTGACAACAGTGACGATGTTTTTTTTTTTTTCATAAAACAGACAAAAGCTTACAAAACGTACAAGAACTTTAAGAATGTAAAGACATTTTAATAATTATTAAAGGGGAATAATAAATATATATTTAAGTTCTAACTGNTCTAAATGAGGACATCCGAGAAAAAACATGAACGAATAGACGATTCGTCGGCCAGGACGGGCAAATCCGATTCGACTGACAAAATTCTGAGTCAGGTACAGCCCTAATTTAACTTAATTAATGTACACTAGTATAACTAATATTAATATAGTAATAATTCTATTAATTTTGGGCCATTTTTATTGGTCCATTTGTAATGCAGTGGGCTGAGATGTGGTGGTTATGATGTGATAAAGATATGTACTCATACTCACCTATGTCATTATCGTAAGTCTCATCTTTGTACTGTTCATGGAGCCAGTACTGCTCCACATCGAAGATCTGCTCACTGCTGGAGTTCTCCAGCCTGAAGGTTCGGCCGAGGGTGACACGCAGACGATCTGCAGTGAATCTAAATCCACACACACCGAAACGCCATTAGTGCATCACCCACTTACACAGAAAACACCAGTAAGGTTGTAGATTGCGTCTGCTGTTCTTACACAACACCCTGGAAGTATGGCTTTAATTTCTGTTCTTGTTTTTTTGGACCTTCTGTACACAAACTGAGGCCAGTTTCCTGATTTACACACTGACATCCCAAGAATGAACAACAACCCGTTTATGGACCACATTAAATCCATAATCAAACCCAAGCCTGGCTCAGGTGGTAAGAGAACAGACTCACCCCTCCTGGAAGCAGTGGGCTGCAGAGAGGACCCAGCAGGAGTCGATCAGGACGCCTCCGCATAGGAAGCTGTGCGATCGTGTACGCGGACGGTACACAGTTATGGCTGCTTGCCAGGGCTGATCTTTGATGTCACTGGCCTGACCACCTCTTATCCTGAATGCAGGAAGAGAATTGGAGGGCTCTTCGGTACGCTGACCACAGGAGCCTGATAGAAGAAAGACAAAAGAATTAGAAAGAAAGAATTTAGAGCAGTTTGATTTGATCTAAAGAATCGGAACCAGATGTCCAAACAGTTTAATGCCCCTAAAAGCAACTTCATAGTAAACATGGCTAACAGCGTCTAACACCTCCACCAGCACCAATAACAGCTGAGACTGGATTGGGCATGTACTGGACATTTCTGGATGTAGCCACATCAATGTTCAGACACTCTTAAGAATTGACAGTTGGGCCAGATTTGGTGGATGCCTTCCCTGGCACAGTTCTGAGGAGAATTCCCTGTAGACTGGGATTGTAGCCACTGCTGGTAGACCCGTATGACCGTACGCTTCCATACACCTGCAGATTCAGCTACTTCCTTCACACTATGGTCTTTGGGAATCTGAGCTGTTGAGTTTTACATCAAACCGCTCTGAGTGACTTTGTTTACATCCTAACCATGTGATATGTCGATTCCCCTTTGAAGTTCCTAAAACTCCATAAAAGCGAGAGAAATGCCAGGTGTTAACTTCTGTCTCCTCACCTTGATTGTTGGTTGTGGTCGGTGCTCTCGGCCCCAGGGTGCTGATGATGGTGGGTCTCCTCGCTGTGGACCATAAGGCAGACATGATCAGAAACACATCCACACCCAGCCGGTCTCATAAACATCTTCTGGTATAAGTTAGACCCTCGCACGATAAATCAGGAACCCGTCTGTGTTCAGTTAGTCCAGCAGATGATTCAAAGCACGAGAAGTGACGGGGTTACAAGTCTGGCCAAGAGCCAACAAAATATGTGCGTATTCGGTGAAACGTTGGGCGTGATGGTCGTTAGATACAGTACACACACCTCGACACATACGGTACTGTATAAGTGGTGTTATTCAACAGCTCACAGACTGAACATACACCAGATGTTCCAGCTTATTTCACAGATGAGTTATTCCGGCATTCCGTCATTATAAGAGGAAGTGCGTAATTTGCCTCTGTGTTGTTGATGATTAGTTCTGTTGTCACAAGAGGCAGACTGACCAGCAGACCACAGTGTTACAGCAATATGGAAATGGGCTAGACTTACGGCATTTGGCGATATTACACAGTTCCCACGTCAGCTGTGAGCCTTTATAAATGTGACACCACGGACTGAGGTCACCATCCGGGTTCCTGAAGGGTTAAAGAAGAAACGGTGAGTGTGTATGTGTGTGTATGTGTGTGTGTGTAAGTGTGTTTTCATTCACACCGCTGCTCACTATGTTTCACTGTATGGTGGCCACTTGCAGCCTATCATGGACTTCAGGTACCCCTACAGTGATGGGATATCCCCTCCCCTGGGGTAACGCCATTTCATAATCAGTTTACATTCGGCTGTCACATGAGTTTTGGTATGTCAGTGGTAGTAATGTCAATAGAGCATCTCATTTATCTTCAAAGGCCAGATCAGAGTTTAGGATGAGGGTCTCTTTAGAGTGAGTGAACAACCAGAAGTATCTGGTCACATAATATGAGGATATCGTCGCTGTCCAATGAAAAACATGTATCTCCATTTTTGTTGATTTTTACTTTTATGTATCATTTGACCACATGAGCTGACATTTACATTGTGTGAAAATTTCATGATGAATGGACCAACAGAAATGGCCCGAAATCACTTGGAAAAACGTCTGGTTCCATTGACTTACATTAGAATTAAATTAGGTTGTTGCCTTCTCCTGTAAAGCTGCCATTTTGGAGATACATGTTTTTCTTTGGACAGCGACAATTTGTATAAACAGTACACTGCACCAGAGTAAGAAAGCCGCACGTAGAACTATTTGTCTGAGCAGTAAGTATTTTGACACTCAAGGAATTTGGTTTGGGCAGTTGTGTCTCTTTGGTATTGTCCCAATATACACATAACTGACTGACAGTCCACAATATACACAATGAATGGAGACACTGTACAATATACGCTCTACACAGTCTATACAGTAATATACAGTAACTACAAACTGCACGTGTACCTGCAGAAGCTGTGGCTGCCCAGGCCCAGCTCTCTGGCGTCCGACCTCCATGCTGTGTAAATCTTGTGGGAGATGGCAGGGGAATCCCAGGGCAGACACTTCGCTCCGCTCTTACTGACTGCCTGCATCCCTCTGTACGACTGCCCTGACCCCTGCACACACTCTGCAGGAGCTAACGCACAGACGGCACAGCGTTACAGGTGCACATGACGGGGGTGTATATGCTGTTATGGCAGAGAGAGAGAGTGACAGAGTTTGCTGGGTGCCTGCACGGATGTGTTTGACTCACCTGCTGAACATTTTGGCACCGAACAGAACTCCCATTCGATCTGGGACTTTTTGGAAATGTAGCACCACGGCTTCACGTCCCCGTCTGGATTCCTGAACGGACACGTTTAGCTTGATTACTACAGCAGGCCAATCATTACTGTCTACCGTATCCCACTGCCCTGGTTCAAGCTGCTAATATGCCGGTTTGACTATGAATGAATAATAAATGATGTGCTTGTTTTTTTTCTGGCTCTGTGAGTGTTTACCTGCAGTAGTTGTGATTGCCCAGCCCCAGCATGACAGCCTCTGGTTTCCTGGCAGTGAATTTTTTGCCTCTTAGTGATGTGGAGTTCCAGTTGATGCACTCGGCCCCAGAGCTGGAAAGGCTCCACGTGCCACGATAACTCGCCCCTGACCCAGTTACACACTTCTCGTTCAAACCTGAGTGGAAATAAAAACGCAGCTACGCTGTAAAAACAAAACTACATGCCGTTTTCAGTTCGTATTGGTTTTCTGGATATGAGACACATGAATCATTCCATAAACATTAGGCCATTTGAGTTCATAACATTCAAAGATGTGTGTACTATGTGGGTGGTGGATCATTTTCTCAGCACTGCAGTGACACTGACGTGGTGGTGGTGTGTTAGTGTGTGTTGTGGATCAGACACAGCAGTGCTGCTGAACTGAGAATAGTCCACCAACCAAAACTAGACAGCCAACAGCGTCCTGTGGAAGCGTCCTGTGACCACTGATGAAGGACTAGAGGATGACTGACACTGCACTACTACCACCACATCTGGACCAACTAAACAATTATTAGGAGTGTCTGAACATTGATGTGGCCTACATCCAGAAACTTGTCCAGTGAGCGGAGCTATCGTCTCTGACTGTACATCTACAAGGCGGACCAGCAAGGTAGGAGTGTCTAATAGAGTGGACAGTGAGTGGACACAGTGTTTAAACACTCCAGCAGCACTGCTGTGTCTGATCCACTCACACCAGCACCACACCCACTAACACATCACCACCACGTCAGTGTCACTGCAGTGCTGAGAATGATCCACCACCCACATAATACCTACTCTGTGGGGGTCCTGTGGGGGTCCTGTGGGGGTCCTTTGTTAGTAAAAGTACGTAAGACGCTGATTTCCTGACATGACAAAGTTCCAGACTACAATGTACATTTGGCACCAAGCTGATGGAATGACTCGTGTAGCAATGTGGATTTGTTCCATGCTCACCACAGATAACATTCATAGGAGAGTAATAACTTTAGTGTGCTGCTAAAATCTAAATATATATATATATAATTAGAGTATAACTATAATTCTAACTGTAACTATAAACATAAGGACTTTCATTGCAATTGCATTTACAGACATGTACTCTTATTTATGAGTTTTCCACTGCCGACTTCACAGCCAGACTGTGTGTATTTTTACACGTTGTGTACATGGTGTGTGTGTGTGTGTGTGTGTGTGTGTGTGTGTGTACTCACTAATCTCGCACTGATTTCCACTAAAGCCTGGTTGACACTGGCAGATGAAGTCAGTAGAGTACACCGACTCCTTGCAGGTCCCTCCATTATAACACCGCGACGTGTAACATGCTGCGGAGAAAAGAGAGAGAGAGGTGGGTTTATAACACAGGCTCACGCTGCACCTCCTGACTCTGTACACACAGGCTCTCAACGCTGTGTTCTGCAGTTATGTCGCTGCCAACGGGCATAAACTAAACAACAATGGTGGACAAATTGCAGACATAACCGACATAATACACAATATCATAATCGGCCTTTTTATTTACATACTGAGGTCAGACCGCAAGAACACACGCTCCACATTAGCTTGAGACACACATGCGCCAAATTACACTGTGTCATAAAAATAGGTGGAGTTCCGAAATTCCCTTCCAACTCACCCAAAACCTACACCCACTGCAATGAGCACATACAGACGCACACGCACAGGGAGTTACACCATCAGGACCACATTAAACACACCGAACAGCTGCTCTCAACTCTCAGTGCTAATCTGTAGGGCCACTACAAAGGACTACTCAAATGAGTATCTACAGATTATTGACCCAATAATCGATTATTTGGACTATGAATAAGTAAAAACAGTAAATTGCAGGCCTTTTTTGAAATAGAGGGAATGACGTCACCAAGTAATTGACTATTAAATTAGTTGGCAGATAATTTGGTCATCAATTTTAGTCCACTAGGTTGATTAATCATTACACGCCGACTAATCTGACTACTGCCACTGTTTAAAGAAAAGCTTTCCAGCCAACAGCGTCCTGTGGGCTGTGTCCTGTGTCCACTGATGAAGGACTAGAGGATGACCAACACTGCACTGTGCAGCAGCAGATGAGCTATCGTCTCTGACTGTACATCTACAAGGTGGAGCAGCAAGGTAGGAGTGTCTAATAGAGTGGACAGTGAGTGGACACAGTGTTTAAACACTCCAGCAGCACTGCTGTGCCTGATCCACTCACACCCGCACGGCAGTGCTGTATAGCTGAACCACTATTTCAGATTTAATTACTAATTTAATACTGCAGTAGTGTTGGTTAGACTGTGCTTAGCTGACTGACATAACTGTCCATGTAACTTGTTATGCTCTTAAACTCACAGTCTCATAAAGAATACACACTGTATCGATGGGGGCGGAGCTATGTAGAAGTGTTTGAGGTTTTGGTTTCTATTTATATCCTCTTATTGGCCTTATTCACCACGGTGGAGAGTCCCAGCGATGCCACGGAATGTGGGTCAGGCCCTAACATGAACTCTTAAAACCTGGAGCATTGTTGTCACCTGAAGAAGCATTCATTTAATTGGGCAGCACCGATTGCTGGCTGGACTGGAACATGTAATCAGCCAAGATTGAACACGTGTCCCTAAAGCCTGCAGGCGTGAGCATGTGTGGAAGAGCGTGAGACTCACTGGTTACAGGTATGTAGTGACAGCGTGCTCTTCCTCTCGGGCTACAGCGGCAGTATTCCGCTCTCTGGCCTTTCCACCTCAGCCACGTTTCCCCTACATCTCTGACCGCGTCCGAGTCGGGATCCACACAGCGGTCTAACACACAGACAGACAGACAAACAGATAGCCACACATGGAAGACAAAGACGGTCAAACAGACGAAACCAGTGCTGTTAGACTACATCTAGGACAATGACTGTTCTGTCCAGCAACAAAGACAAACACTAGTGTAATGGCAGCCATCTGGGGATGGGAGAAAAAGAAAGACAGAGCGAGAAAACGAGGGAGACAAAGAGAGACAGAAACAGTCAGCTGGATGAACGTGAGGACTGTTAACCATGGAGATGCAGGCTGGTAACGCAGTGTGGTCACCAACCGTCCTCCATCCTGGACACACTCGGAGACGGTGCTTCTCTGTGCTGTGTACTTTCATACTACTGGTGGATTAAGTTAGTGTAGCGCCCTCTAGTGTCCACAGAGCTGTCTATACCAGAAAGGGTCCATTCGTCTAGTTATGCTATTACTTTACAACACTGGTTCTAAACTGCTGCTCAAATAAATAATATCTACACTCATCACCTAAAGATCAGCTGCACCCAGAAGGAGGTGTGGGATTGCAGGTGTGTTGGGAAGGAAGATAAAGGTTACCAGGATCAATAACTGATGATAAATTTAGACTGATATAATCAATATTTATTGAGCTACACATACAGAAGTCTGTCTCTCAGTATGGCGTCGGGCCGCCGTGTTTGCTAACCCAACACGCCAGACGTCTCGGCATGGAGCTGTAGAGGTTCCTAATGGTGTCCTGTGATAATCCATCCCATGCAGCTTGAATATCCTCACACAGTTCCTGCAGATGGTGCGGTAGGGGTGGAGGTGGAGTGACACCAGGCCTTCTGGACGTGTGACATGTGACAACAAACCATTCATCTTGGTGCTGACCACGGTGCCTCCACACACAGATTCGTTGGTCGTCTCCACCAAGACAAAAGCGGGACTCGTCACTGAAGATGACCCGCTGCCATTCTGAGTCACTCCATGACAGTCTGGCACGACACCATTGCAGTCTTTGGTGACGGTGACGTGGTGTTAAGGACAGTCGTGGTAACGGTCTGTGTGCATGTAGTCCTGCGTGGTGCAGCTGTCTGCCAATGGTGCTGCACTAACAGGATGACTAATGGTGGACATCACTGCTTGCTGGATGTCTGCTGTCGTGGCTGTTGGGTCAGTCAGGTACCGAGATAAGGCCCGTCCTTGCTTAAGTCACATGGGCAGCCGAGCGTGAAACTTGATTCATTCATGTGTCTCACGATGTGAAACCTACACACCAAGTTTCAGTACTGTCGGTTCATTCCTTCTGGGTGGAGATACTTGCTTTTGATTGGTTTGATGTCTATACTGTTCTAAATGATTAGTTGAGTTTTCAATGTTTGGACTAAATGAAGAATCCGCATTCGACCCCTTCTCTGTAGCCTTGATCCATTTAGTCAATGAAAGCATTAATAAAGGCCATTTGTATTACCAGCAGCACAGCAGAGACCCAGTCTCATCAGCGAACACTCTTATAAGGGGTCACATATGGCTCAGTGTCATGCTTAGTTCAGCAGTGAGCAGCGTTATAAGTTCAGACACCAAGAGATCAACTCACCTCTGAAGTTGCGTGCTCCTCTCCTCTCTCTGTGAAGCCGCTCCTGAAATGAGACAGACAGACAGAGAAAGTCAGCTGACATGAACACGTGTCAAACCAAACTCACTGAATCGGAGTCTTTTATAGCCATTCGGGTTTACCATGTCAGCTAAAGTGCAGCAGAGCACAGGCAGCAGCAGCAGCAGCAGTCTGACTATTCCTCTCATGATGTCGGCCAGGCCTCCAGGTGAGCTGATGATGGAAAGACACATGAACTTTATTAATGAAGGGACTTTCTGGAAACAGACGAGAGAGAGACAGAGAGAGAGAGAGAGAGAGAGAGAGAGAGCGAGAGAGACAGAGAGCGAGAGAGACAGAGAGACAGAGAGAGAGACGGGGAGAGAGACAGAGAGAGAAAGAGAGACAGAGAGACAGAGAGCGAGAGAGAGGGAGAGAGAGAGAGAGAGAGAGAGAGAGAGAGAGAGAGAGAAAGAGAGAGAGAGAGAGAGAGCGAGAGAAAGAGAGAGAGAGCGAGAGAGAGCGAGAGAAAGAGAGAGAGAGCGCGAGACGGGGAGTTTGGGGAGGATTTCTAGACTTGTTGAATCACCACTAAGCAACTGATTAGTTTAAATTAAAGTTGACTCATTGGTCACACACACACACACACACACACACACACACACACACAGATGCTCAGACACACAGCTGTCGGCTTTCTCCTCAAGATACTTGAGACTTCAAAAGACTGCAGATTTAAACAAGCGGGAAATAAAACAATACACACAGAACCAGAACCATACCCTGCTGAACAATACACGGATAACACGCGCACACACACACACACACACACACACACACACACACACACACAAACAGATGTGTACTTCAGCCCGTGATGTACAGTAACTCAGTAAGTGTAATGTGTTAGTATACTTTAAGTAGCCCACCAATCAGGCCACAGCGGTCACTTTGCATTGAGCTTGTTTTGACCTGTTGGACAGAGCTTGGTTCTAGCTAATGGAACCTGTTCTCCTTCAGTGTTCTGTGCTGATGGTGATTGTAATAGACGTCAGTGTCAGACTAATTACTGATCTTCTATTAAAGACTGGTGGACTGAGAGACACTCGAGTCTCTTCACCTACACTGAGCTGATTAAGAGTCTTGTTCCAGAAATGATAATAGGACATTAGAGCCATAATAAATCATGCTCCTGTTACTCTCCATACTTAAGTACATTTGAAGGTACATACTTTAGTACTGTTACTCCAGTGGAGGTCTAAAGGGAGGAAGGGAGGAGGAGTTTACCCTGGGGATCTACTTTAACTCAGGCACATGGTGTATCTACTTGGTCTACCACATACTATATAAGCATGCTTGCAAAAATGAGCAATTCCAGTGAGGCATTTATTTCCCTTCCATTTTTCCCATGACTTAACATTCTGTAAAGTCCACGTTCACCACTGGAACTTTCGGTGTGTGCTCTAAAGGGTGTGCATAGCTCTGTTTAGATGAACAAGTGAAAAAAGACCCTCTTAGTCTGTTTGTTTTTCCTCAAAACCATATCTAAACATGCAAGATACTGATGCACGCTCATATCAAAACCTCTGCAATTAGCCTCCACACTTCCACAGAATTCCGCACAGTTGCCAAATCAGATAAAGGAAAAAACATTGTAAACCATTATAAATCTCACTCACACCACAACACACTCAGTATTCAAACATGCTCAGAATCATAAACAGCTGGACAGATGAAAGTAAACAGCTCCGCCGCAGCACTAGGACAGCAAATCAGGTCAGCAACGTGAGTCAGCTCGAAACTAAAAGACAGTGAATGTAAGTGCTGACCGCTGGAGTAGAATGAACTGTCTGGAAGACACACACACACACACACACACACACACACACACACTACTCCAAACTTGTGGTTCAGTGTGTTGCTCCTTTTACAGTAAGAACAAGGTTACACAAACATGACCTGTGGCTCATAGTGAATATGGATGGGAATACATGCATGTGTGTGTGTGTGTCTGGGTAGTGAGCTGATGTGAGCGCTGCACGTGTGACGATATCCAGCTCTGCAGGTTGACTCATCGTCCAGTTCTAATTCAGCAGCAGTGCAAAGCTCTGCACACACACAAACACACACGCTGCACAGAAAGGGAACGTCTATTCAAACTAAGGGTAACACTAATTAAGTCAGTGATCTGCCTCTTGACCAGCAGAACCCATGCAGAGCTTATTAGGGGTTCCATACTTAACTGGAACAGACCAGGAAGCCTAGCACAGCCTCTTTCTGCAGACCCCTGGAAGCCACTCAGCCAGAAACGTGGAAACTGAGCTGGATATATTATGAGGGCTGTTAACTCTCTGAGTGTGAAACATCTGACCATGTGTGGAGCTGCTAGCGATCAACTAGCTTGGGGGCAGTCGTCAGCTGGAGGTTACAGAACCAGCCTTGTGAAAGGAAGGATGCTGGTTCTGAGCCAACAGGACACGACTGAAGTGCCCTGACAATGCCAAGGCACCTAACCCCCCACTGGTCCCCAGGCACTGTGGATAAGGCCAGCCACCGCTCCAGGCAGGGGTGCTCACTGCCCCCCCATGGATGGGTTTAATGCAGGGGTCAAATTCCTCCGTGTCCAAGCACATTTGGTCTGTGGTTCTAATTTCCAGCAATGAGGGATTAAAGGAGAGGGGTGAGAGCCGCACTGAGTACAGTACAATACAAGCAGGCACAAAATCAATTAGATCTGGCATACCGGTCATCACGCCTACAGTGACTGCCAGTGAAACACTAGCAATCAAGAATCCATCCATCCCAGTTCTGCACTTCAACTCAAGCACAGTCGTCTAAGCACTGCAGCCACTGCTGGACTCAATGTTAACCACCAGAGTGCTTCTCTGTGCCCTCCGGGCTGAGGATTGGAGACTTAAGGAATGACTTAGCAGAATGGAATGAGATCCTCCAACAGTCAAGTTAAGGCGTGTTGCACAGCAGAAGTCATGTCTCCTAAAATCGGACGATTCTTCATGTTATGTTCACGGTTTTAGAATTTTTAGCTGCCCCAAACAACATATACCATATTACATTATGTGTGCACAGGGACTATTCTCCAAGGCTCCCGGCATTCCACATGCCACACCCCTATCAGAAATACACTTTTCATGGTTTCTTGATTTATGTCTGGTGCCACCTTGTAACTGTACCTGGTCTTATATCTTAAATCAGATATCAAGCCAATGTCTGGAGTGATGTGGTAATGAAGCTTGGCCAGTCATTCCTTCAAACGAAGGAAAATTTGATCCAGCTCAGAAACAAATCTAGCAAGTTTCACAGAATTCCTAGAAATGCAACACAACATAAGGTTAGAGCATTCGCCATATGAAGCCTAACCACGAGATACTAACAGTGACCGGGCGGCTACCTTACACTTCTAGATGGGCGTCTTCTATCACACTGTAGAGGCTATATGTTAGGGAATGTGTTAGTGTCAGTGTTAGAAGAGGTGAAGACACTCGTGCTGCATGTGAACACTGCAGCTACACATATACTAATCAACTTCATCAACCACATCGACGACCAAATTAGCTGCCAACTAATATAACAGTTGATTAGTTGGTGGCATCACTTCCTCCATTTCACTAAAGACCTGAGATTGGAGAATTGAGTTCTAACAGAGTGTGGACAGACAGCAGAAATCACTGTTTAAATAAAAATTTTAAATTGGATTTAGAATTTTTAAATGTATAAAAAAATTATATATTGTTATATATTATATATTTATATATTTATAATTGTTTTTTATATATCTATATATTCATCTTCATTGTTTTCCTTACTAAAACAACCTCAAGCTAAATTTAAAAGCTGACAGCAAGAGTTATTTGGTAATCAAGCGATTCATCATCCGAATAATCGATTATTC
>JAVGWN010000062.1:21963-35118 GCA_034552555.1 Semaprochilodus insignis | reverse complement strand
AGCTACAACATTTAATCTACAACTTTATCAAGCCAACTTTAGTCCAATATAAAATAAATGATTGGCGGATCAGATAATATAATATAATATTTCTTCTTTCTTATTTGTTGAAAATAAAGGTTTTTTATTGGTTTTGTGAGAATGGCTCTGCACTCTATTTATTCAGTAAGTGTTAATGTGCGATTTTGATTTTGAACATACAGACTTGGGTGAATATCTAATAATGATTCTGTGTATGAAACTGCATAACAGATGGAAGTTATGTCTTGAGCTGCATCTGAAGAATTAGGCTGTATGTTTTTACTGGTGGAGAATCCTGCAGGGCGTTGCGTCTGCTTGTGTAGCCAGGTGTGGACCGAAGCAGACTGCAGATTCTCCACAAGGGGGCGCCAGTATCACTCAGCTGGCTTTTGTGGGCCTCACCAAAACAAAGGAAACTGACATGAACTCAAATCAGCCTTCACAAACGCACACAGGCAAACGGTAGTAAAACATTTTAACGCAAGAGCAATGGAACTCAGTTCAAATAATTATCTTCAGTGACTGACCATATGCCCACCTACAAATGACAAGACACATTTGGTTTTGTGATGTTGTGCTTATTTTGAGCACAGAGAGCAGAAGCATCCTGCCGTAGTGTGTTTCAATGGGTTTACATGAAGGCCTTTTACACAGCAGTTTAGACTTCAGCTGTCGATCATGGAACTGTAGAGTATGTTGAATTGGGGGATCACATTTCACCACTGGGTGTCTATATATTTAATCCAGCTCCATCCTGACCCGAACTTAAAGACGTCTTGTGAAACGTGTTTTATTTTGGAAGGCTTTTGTTTCTGTGTTTTGTGCAAAGTTAAAATGAGAAAGTCTGATAAAGTTTTAGAGCTTATGTTGAGCCATTAATACTTCAGTTGGTCCCATCGTGTAAATTCCTTTTTAAGAGTTAGATTAGAATTTAGAGACATTTGTCAATTGTGCCTTGAGGTCAAACCTGGTTCCCCAACCTCCAGCCCATGACTGCCCCTTTCCAGCCCATGATTGTCCCTTCCAGCCCACGACTGTCCCTTTTAAGAAGCAGTCTTAACGAGGCAATGATCAGCTGCATCAGGTGTGAACAGTGGGTGGAGCCAGGGAGGAGCCTTCACATGTCAGAAGCCTCGTAGTGTAGGATAGATTTAAGTGTCTTAAGTTCAAAATCCAACCAACATCTTTCTGCTAATCATGGTGAATCAGGTCTCTCTGCTGAACCACACCTGATCACACCTGATGTATGAGACATGGTGGTCTTTTTCCTGGTATACAGTATTTTGTTTTCCAAGATTCCTCAGTAAATTTGTGTGACAATGGAAGTGTGAAACGTACAGCCGAATGACAAGAATGGGATTTATGACTGACATTTCATGGTCAAATCAGGACTGCATCCATCCAGTCACAACCATCTTTCAAAAAGTACTTATACATGTCAGTTTTGTGTGAAAGGATAACTGCTCCAGGATGTTAATTTGTGGCCTCAATGTATTTATTAAGAGAAACATAACTTGTGGCCTCAGTATATTAAGTTGTGGCCTCGATTTATTTATTAATTCAAAGAAACTTAACCTGTGGCCACAATATATACATTTGTGGATTCTACGTATTTATTAAGATAAATTTAACTTGTGGCTTCACCATATTAATTTGTGGCCTCTATTTACTAATGTATTAGGAGAGACATAACGTGTGGCCACAATATATCAAATTTTGGCCTCAATGTTTTTAATAATTAAGAGAAATTTAACTTGTGGCTTCAGTATGTTAATTTGTGGCCTCTATATATTAATGTATTAGGAGAGACGTAACTTGTGGCAACAATATGTCAAATTTTGGCCTCAATGTTTTTAATAATTGAACTTGAGGCTTCAGTATATTCATTTGTGGCCTCGATATATTCATTTTATCAGGGAAAACGTAACTATATATATCAATTTATGGTCTCAGTGTATTAGTTCAGGATGCGTTTGCCATCTTCAAACAAAACAACGTCAAACATTCCCCTATACCTGTGTGCACTGAATGAAACAGCAGGCTCCGTTTATTTTAATGTACATTTATTTAAAAAAACTTAATGCAATAAAAAACAGCATCAACAAGCATGTGAGAATAAGGATATACGAAACAATAATTTACTGGTATCTACTATGGAATATAAATTCAATATACACGATAAATAGTTAAATATGAAGTTAAAATATGACTACAACGACTGAATAGCACCACATTCATCAGATGCAAGCTGGAATCCACTTGAACAAAGAACACATCATGTCACATCATGTATCTGGAGTACAATAAACATACATCTTAGCAAATATATCTGGGATCAACCCACCTGCTCACTAATGGAGATCAGGATTTGTGCTTTATCTCTGACCCAGCAGATGCTTACTGTTTATTAAAACGTCAAAAAGGCAAAAATCAGCATGAAGGATAACTTTAAATGGAAAAGAACAGAAGTGCGCAGGTAACGCTAGGGACTTAAGATGCTAAAGCTATTGAGTCACATGTACAGTATAGCTGTATGTAAAATAGCACTTTCCGTTTTGCAGGAAAATGAATGTATATGAATAAATATGAAGATAAGAAGACCTGGGCTGCATTTCCTTTCAGGCCGGGTGCGCATCACTCTTCCATACTGCCATATTGATCTCCTCCTTAGTGCCAAATTCAGCACTTCCACTAATGCAGTACTGGCTCTAAGAGAAAGCCCCAGTGGCAGGACACATTCCGATTCCTCCTTGAAGATACTGGGTAGGCGTGGCGAGGTCAGAGGTCATGATTAAAGGCAAACAGACTTTCCTTTCCACCCTGCTGGGATTAAAGAAGGCGACTTAGGTGCTGTAATGTGCAGGTGTAACGTGGTCTCTCCGTTCAGCGCTACTCCTTTTCCTTCCTGCCAGCATATGAAGGGCTAAACTGACCGAACATGTAGACGAACGCAGAGTTCTGAGTGTCTACATGTGGCTGACCCTCCACTGGCAATCGTTTTACACCCATACGGACTCCAGACTTTGGTGCCCATATTCGGAATGCTTCTTATCAGTTCAGCAGTATTAACATCAGTGTAATGGAGTGAAGTTCAGTTCCTCTTTCGCCTCGGGATGTAGGAGCTCATTTATTGGTTGGATGTCATCTTGTTGGCAATCCAGGTGCTGTACTTTGTGACACGCGTGTAAACGCCTGGCGTGTCTTTCTTTCCGCATCCGTCGCCCCAGCTGATCAAACCTGCGAGCCTCATCCTGCCGTCCTTTTCACACACCAGAGGACCACCGGAGTCCCCCTAAAAAGAGAGACATCGAGTTACTTAGTTTGAAGAACGACACAATGGGACCGTGCACTGTGGTTTTCACAACTGGTATTAGTAGTTCGGATAGGCCTAGTGTCCACTGGAGATCCTCCGTTTTCCCCCAGCTACAAATAGAGGTGTGGAGCTTTGACAGGGCACACCGCGGTACTGGCTGAAAGCTCTTCCAGTGAATAGGAAACAGTAAATACATGTAAATTCGTGTTATCAATAATGTTAATTGCTGCTATACAGAACTTGATTTCGCAAAAATGATACGTTGCCAAGTAAAAACATCTTAAATGTAGTCAATATATCGTCACTGTCCAATGTCCAAAAAACATGTATCTCCAGTTTTGTTCATTTTACTTTTATACACCGTTTAAACACAGCAGCTGCTGTTTACACTGTGGATAAAAACCATGATGAGTGGACCAACAGGAATGGAGCAAAGTTGCTTTTGGAAAACCGTTTGGTTCCATTGACTTTCCATTGACATTAAAATAGGTTCTTGCCCCCTTCTGTAAACTCGCCATTTGGGAGATACTTGTTTTTCTTCGGACAGTGACTATATGTAATACCTCTCATGTAAATATTGTAAGAATATTATCATTATTATAGAACAGATTAATTGTATGTATTTAACAATGGGGTTCAGGACACTTATAACTCACACCCGGTTAAAATGGAAGCAGCTGAATTTATACCACAATTTACAATAAATTCAATCATAACTGATTACACATTGTCAATAACAGTAAAATTAAATTGTTTTTGAGGCTGTAATGTGAAATATATGTCTGTAATGGTTTTCCCGTTTTACAGCTCTCTAAAGCAGGTAGAGCTGCTGCATTAGCCTCACTGAGGATCCTCTGTGTTTGCTAACATTAGCAGCTGAAGCTAATCCCAGTTTAGTGATACTTCCTGATGAAGATGAAGTTCCACTAGCACTATCATACTCCAATAAGAGCTCCAGAGTGTAAACTAGGACGGGGTGATGATGTTCTGATCCATATGTGTAGAGTTATTACTCTGTAGAGAGCATTACTACATCAGGAGACCAGCTAGGAGGAGCTAAAGCTATTAGCGCTTATGCTAACAACCACAGAACGAGTGTTTCTGCTCATATTAACACTCGACAGAGAAAAACAAAAGCTCTGTTTGATTCTCCACATGGGTCTGTGTACATATAGATGTGTGTGTGCAGAGTAGAGCAGTATATTGTTCAATGCAGCCAGTAAGCTAAACAACACGTTAGCTAGCTAGCAAATTAGCTCATTAATATGCTTTAGCGTGACATGAAATAACCAGAAAAGTGGTTAATCTCAGTGATTATAAATGTTCTGTTTCTCGAGCAGGTGGAACATGCACGTTAGAACCGTAATTTAGTTGGTTCCTGTTTGGGTTCTTGTTTTTGAAGTGTGTATGTGGATAAACATCTTTATACAGTGAATATTTCTACATTAGACTCTGCAGGTACAGGTGAGTCTGGGGTAAATGACCAACACTAAGTTGTGAGGTTATTGATCTGGGGAGATTTGGTTCCAGTATCCTGGTTAAAGAACTTTCTGGATTGGTACAGAGTCATGTTGTATCAGTGCAGCGCTGCCTGTGTATCCACCCGGAAGTAAGTTCCCTGCTCCTGTGACGTGTATTTACATGTCATCTAAAGAAACTGCTAAACACATCATTTGACTTGTTTCAAGACAAAGCAGATAATTTACTTGTTTTAGGACATAATGCTTATATTTCTCTTGATGAAGTGACTTCCAAGATATATCCAATACCTAGCCTGGCAAAATAATATTAAAATATTATAATTTTATACAATATTTGCTAAATTTGCAGTAAAAACTGTCGCTATGTCACGTATGTAAAATTGCCTCCACTATAAAGTGTCCCAGTGAAAGTCTTAATGCCAGCTTTTGTCTATGTGTGTATCTAGGCAGAGAATTCGGGATCGGTACCTTGCAGGCATCATCCAGGCCACGTGTATCTCCAGCACACAGCATGTTAGAGGTGACCAAACGTCCGGACAGTTTCTCTGGCACACAGCGCTCCTGAGGCCACAAGCGCACATGACCCCGCTTCACTCGTTCCGAATAGAACGGAGAGACTGAAACCGAGAGAGACACCGTTAGTTGTTCGTTCAGAGGTACACGGATCACCAGTAAATCTTTAATCTTCATCTTATTAACTGTTCTACAAGAGCAGTGTTTCCTTACACTCTTCTTCTTTGCCATAACCGGAAATCTCACACTCCATCCAGTCTTGGAAAACCTGATTGGGCTCTGGTAAACAGACAGGAAGCACTTCTGGAGAATTGATGGCACAGATGCCATGTTCGCTCTTCAGCTTTAGGAGAGCTGTGGGGAAAATGGTGCACGGAAGGTTAGAGTTATTCCGTGGGCGTAACTTTGCGTTGTGAAGTTCTGGGATGAGGGTTTGTAATGTAGCACGTTGTTTCCGTGTCTAAAGAGAGAGCATGTCCCGTATGCTGAACAGGTTATTAAAATGTGTTTTAATAACCTGTTATCATGTAGTTTTAGCTCCTAGCTACCGCCTGTTCTCAGCGGGCGAAGCTGCTATTCTGCTATTCTGTTCTCCTTTACGTGATGAACTTCAGGTACGAGTTGGAAACGGAATGTCCCATCCGTCTGGCACCCACTATCATGCCTTCTCCAACTCCGATAATTCACGTCTCCTTGCCATGTGCACACCTCACAGCTTATACAGGTGTGGGCGTTCCCAAGCCGTCCCCTGAGGTACCACCCCTTCGTAATCAGCTTACACACTGATATCACATGACTTTAGGTATGTCAGTGTAATGTGGCCATTAAAAAGTATCACCTTGTTATTAATCCAGTCTGTATTAGTAATATACTGAAAAGCCAGAACAATATTATAGGAACGATTTGAGTTACACATTTGGGTTCTTTCCCGTATCTGCATCTGCTAAACGTGCCTGTCTGAGGCACCTATTATGCTTAGACTTGACACTCTGTAATATTTAACTTAGGGCTGCCCTCTAGAAGTCCACGAGTCGAATCGTCAGTCGGAGACCCTTTAAGTCGACTGACAACAGTGACGATGTTTTTTTTTTTTTCATAAAACAGACAAAAGCTTACAAAACGTACAAGAACTTTAAGAATGTAAAGACATTTTAATAATTATTAAAGGGGAATAATAAATATATATTTAAGTTCTAACTGNTCTAAATGAGGACATCCGAGAAAAAACATGAACGAATAGACGATTCGTCGGCCAGGACGGGCAAATCCGATTCGACTGACAAAATTCTGAGTCAGGTACAGCCCTAATTTAACTTAATTAATGTACACTAGTATAACTAATATTAATATAGTAATAATTCTATTAATTTTGGGCCATTTTTATTGGTCCATTTGTAATGCAGTGGGCTGAGATGTGGTGGTTATGATGTGATAAAGATATGTACTCATACTCACCTATGTCATTATCGTAAGTCTCATCTTTGTACTGTTCATGGAGCCAGTACTGCTCCACATCGAAGATCTGCTCACTGCTGGAGTTCTCCAGCCTGAAGGTTCGGCCGAGGGTGACACGCAGACGATCTGCAGTGAATCTAAATCCACACACACCGAAACGCCATTAGTGCATCACCCACTTACACAGAAAACACCAGTAAGGTTGTAGATTGCGTCTGCTGTTCTTACACAACACCCTGGAAGTATGGCTTTAATTTCTGTTCTTGTTTTTTTGGACCTTCTGTACACAAACTGAGGCCAGTTTCCTGATTTACACACTGACATCCCAAGAATGAACAACAACCCGTTTATGGACCACATTAAATCCATAATCAAACCCAAGCCTGGCTCAGGTGGTAAGAGAACAGACTCACCCCTCCTGGAAGCAGTGGGCTGCAGAGAGGACCCAGCAGGAGTCGATCAGGACGCCTCCGCATAGGAAGCTGTGCGATCGTGTACGCGGACGGTACACAGTTATGGCTGCTTGCCAGGGCTGATCTTTGATGTCACTGGCCTGACCACCTCTTATCCTGAATGCAGGAAGAGAATTGGAGGGCTCTTCGGTACGCTGACCACAGGAGCCTGATAGAAGAAAGACAAAAGAATTAGAAAGAAAGAATTTAGAGCAGTTTGATTTGATCTAAAGAATCGGAACCAGATGTCCAAACAGTTTAATGCCCCTAAAAGCAACTTCATAGTAAACATGGCTACCAGCGTCTAACACCTCCACCAGCACCAATAACAGCTGAGACTGGATTGGGCATGTACTGGACATTTCTGGATGTAGCCACATCAATGTTCAGACACTCTTAAGAATTGACAGTTGGGCCAGATTTGGTGGATGCCTTCCCTGGCACAGTTCTGAGGAGAATTCCCTGTAGACTGGGATTGTAGCCACTGCTGGTAGACCCGTATGACCGTACGCTTCCATACACCTGCAGATTCAGCTACTTCCTTCACACTATGGTCTTTGGGAATCTGAGCTGTTGAGTTTTACATCAAACCGCTCTGAGTGACTTTGTTTACATCCTAACCATGTGATATGTCGATTCCCCTTTGAAGTTCCTAAAACTCCATAAAAGCGAGAGAAATGCCAGGTGTTAACTTCTGTCTCCTCACCTTGATTGTTGGTTGTGGTCGGTGCTCTCGGCCCCAGGGTGCTGATGATGGTGGGTCTCCTCGCTGTGGACAATAAGGCAGACATGATCAGAAACACATCCACACCCAGCCGGTCTCATAAACATCTTCTGGTATAAGTTAGACCCTCGCACGATAAGTCAGGAACCCGTCTGTGTTCAGTTAGTCCAGCAGATGATTCAAAGCACGAGAAGTGACGGGGTTACAAGTCTGGCCAAGAGCCAACAAAATATGTGAGTATTCGGTGAAACGTTGGGCGTGATGGTCGTTAGATACAGTACACACACCTCGACACATACGGTACTGTATAAGTGGTGTTATTCAACAGCTCACAGACTGAACATACACCAGATGTTCCAGCTTATTTCACAGATGAGTTATTCCGGCATTCCGTCATTATAAGAGGAAGTGCGTAATTTGCCTCTGTGTTGTTGATGATTAGTTCTGTTGTCACAAGAGGCAGACTGACCAGCAGACCACAGTGTTACAGCAATATGGAAATGGGCTAGACTTACGGCATTTGGCGATATTACACAGTTCCCACGTCAGCTGTGAGCCTTTATAAATGTGACACCACGGACTGAGGTCACCATCCGGGTTCCTGAAGGGTTAAAGAAGAAACGGTGAGTGTGTATGTGTGTGTATGTGTGTGTGTGTAAGTGTGTTTTCATTCACACCGCTGCTCACTATGTTTCACTGTATGGTGGCCACTTGCAGCCTATCATGGACTTCAGGTACCCCTACAGTGATGGGATATCCCCTCCCCTGGGGTAACGCCATTTCATAATCAGTTTACATTCGGCTGTCACATGAGTTTAGGTATGTCAGTGGTAGTAATGTCAATAGAGCATCTCATTTATCTTCAAAGGCCAGATCAGAGATTAGGATGAGGGTCTCTTTAGAGTGAGTGAACAACCAGAAGTATCTGGTCACATAATATGAGGATATCGTCGCTGTCCAATGAAAAACATGTATCTCCATTTTTGTTGATTTTTACTTTTATGTATCATTTGACCACATGAGCTGACATTTACATTGTGTGAAAATTTCATGATGAATGGACCAACAGAAATGGCCCGAAATCACTTGGAAAAACGTCTGGTTCCATTGACTTACATTAGAATTAAATTAGGTTGTTGCCTTCTCCTGTAAAGCTGCCATTTTGGAGATACATGTTTTTCTTTGGACAGCGACAATTTGTATAAACAGTACACTGGACCAGAGTAAGAAAGCAGCACGTAGAATTATTTGTCTGAGCAGTAAGTATTTTGACACTCAAGGAATTTGGTTTGGGCAGTTGTGTCTCTTTGGTATTGTCCCAATATACACATAACTGACTGACAGTCCACAATATACACAATGAATGGAGACACTGTACAATATACGCTCTACACAGTCTATACAGTAATATACAGTAACTACAAACTGCACGTGTACCTGCAGAAGCTGTGGCTGCCCAGGCCCAGCTCTCTGGCGTCCGACCTCCATGCTGTGTAAATCTTGTGGGAGATGGCGGGGGAATCCCAGGGCAGACACTTCGCTCCGCTCTTACTGACTGCCTGCATCCCTCTGTACGACTGCCCTGACCCCTGCACACACTCTGCAGGAGCTAACACACAGACGGCACAGCGTTACGGGTGCACATGACGGGGGTGTATATGCTGTTATGGCAGAGAGAGAGAGTGACAGATTTTGCTGGGTGTCTGCACGGATGTGTTTGACTCACCTGCTGAACATTTTGGCACCGAACAGAACTCCCATTCGATCTGGGACTTTTTGGAAATGTAGCACCATGGCTTCACGTCCCCGTCTGGATTCCTGAACGGACACGTTTAGCTTGATTACTACAGCAGGCCAATCATTACTGTCTACCGTATCCCACTGCCCTGGTTCAAGCTGCTAATATGCCGGTTTGACTATGAATGAATAATAAATGATGTGCTTGTTTTTTTTCTGGCTCTGTGAGTGTTTACCTGCAGTAGTTGTGATTGCCCAGCCCCAGCATGACAGCCTCTGGTTTCCTGGCAGTGAATTTTTTGCCTCTTAGTGATGTGGAGTTCCAGTTGATGCACTCGGCCCCAGAGCTGGAAAGGCTCCACGTGCCACGATAACTCGCCCCTGACCCAGTTACACACTTCTCGTTCAAACCTGAGTGGAAATAAAAACGCAGCTACGCTGTAAAAACAAAACTACATGCCGTTTTCAGTTCGTATTGGTTTTCTGGATATGAGACACATGAATCATTCCATAAACATTAGGCCATTTGAGTTCATAACATTCAAAGATGTGTGTACTATGTGGGTGGTGGATCATTTTCTCAGCACTGCAGTGACACTGACGTGGTGGTGGTGTGTTAGTGTGTGTTGTGGATCAGACACAGCAGTGCTGCTGAACTGAGAATAGTCCACCAACCAAAACTAGACAGCCAACAGCGTCCTGTGGAAGCGTCCTGTGACCACTGATGAAGGACTAGAGGATGACTGACACTGCACTACTACCACCACATCTGGACCAACTAAACAATTATTAGGAGTGTCTGAACATTGATGTGGCCTACATCCAGAAACTTGTCCAGTGAGCGGAGCTATCGTCTCTGACTGTACATCTACAAGGCGGACCAGCAAGGTAGGAGTGTCTAATAGAGTGGACAGTGAGTGGACACAGTGTTTAAACACTCCAGCAGCACTGCTGTGTCTGATCCACTCACACCAGCACCACACCCACTAACACATCACCACCACGTCAGTGTCACTGCAGTGCTGAGAATGATCCACCACCCACATAATACCTACTCTGTGGGGGTCCTGTGGGGGTCCTGTGGGGGTCCTTTGTTAGTAAAAGTACGTAAGACGCTGATTTCCTGACATGACAAAGTTCCAGACTACAATGTACATTTGGCACCAAGCTGATGGAATGACTCGTGTAGCAATGTGGATTTGTTCCATGCTCACCACAGTTAACATTCATAGGAGAGTAATAACTTTAGTGTGCTGCTAAAATCTAAATATATATATATATAATTAGAGTATAACTATAATTCTAACTGTAACTATAAACATAAGGACTTTCATTGCAATTGCATTTACAGACATGTACTCTTATTTATGAGTTTTCCACTGCCGACTTCACAGCCAGACTGTGTGTATTTTTACACGTTGTGTACATGGTGTGTGTGTGTGTGTGTGTGTGTGTGTGTGTGTGTGTACTCACTAATCTCGCACTGATTTCCACTAAAGCCTGGTTGACACTGGCAGATGAAGTCAGTAGAGTACACCGACTCCTTGCAGGTCCCTCCATTATAACACCGCGACGTGTAACATGCTGCGGAGAAAAGAGAGAGAGAGGTGGGTTTATAACACAGGCTCACGCTGCACCTCCTGACTCTGTACACACAGGCTCTCAACGCTGTGTTCTGCAGTTATGTCGCTGCCAACGGGCATAAACTAAACAACAATGGTGGACAAATTGCAGACATAACCGACATAATACACAATATCATAATCGGCCTTTTTATTTACATACTGAGGTCAGACCGCAAGAACACACGCTCCGCATTAGCTTGAGACACACATGCGCCAAATTACACTGTGTCATAAAAATAGGTGGAGTTCCGAAATTCCCTTCCAACTCACCCAAAACCTACACCCACTGCAATGAGCACATACAGACGCACACGCACAGGGAGTTACACCATCAGGACCACATTAAACACACCGAACAGCTGCTCTCAACTCTCAGTGCTAATCTGTAGGGCCACTACAAAGGACTACTCAAATGAGTATCTACAGATTATTGACCCAATAATCGATTATTTGGACTATGAATAAGTAAAAACAGTAAATTGCAGGCCTTTTTTGAAATAGAGGGAATGACGTCACCAAGTAATTGACTATTAAATTAGTTGGCAGATAATTTGGTCATCAATTTTAGTCCACTAGGTTGATTAATCATTACACGCCGACTAATCTGACTACTGCCACTGTTTAAAGAAAAGCTTTCCAGCCAACAGCGTCCTGTGGGCTGTGTCCTGTGTCCACTGATGAAGGACTAGAGGATGACCAACACTGCACTGTGCAGCAGCAGATGAGCTATCGTCTCTGACTGTACATCTACAAGGTGGAGCAGCAAGGTAGGAGTGTCTAATAGAGTGGACAGTGAGTGGACACAGTGTTTAAACACTCCAGCAGCACTGCTGTGCCTGATCCACTCACACCCGCACGGCAGTGCTGTATAGCTGAACCACTATTTCAGATTTAATTACTAATTTAATACTGCAGTAGTGTTGGTTAGACTGTGCTTAGCTGACTGACATAACTGTCCATGTAACTTGTTATGCTCTTAAACTCACAGTCTCATAAAGAATACACACTGTATCGATGGGGGCGGAGCTATGTAGAAGTGTTTGAGGTTTTGGTTTCTATTTATATCCTCTTATTGCCCTTATTCACCACGGTGGAGAGTCCCAGTGATGCCACGGAATGTGGGTCAGGCCCTAACATGAACTCTTAAAACCTGGAGCATTGTTGTCACCTGAAGAAGCATTCATTTAATTGGGCAGCACCGATTGCTGGCTGGACTGGAACATGTAATCAGCCAAGATTGAACACGTGTCCCTAAAGCCTGCAGGCGTGAGCATGTGTGGAAGAGCGTGAGACTCACTGGTTACAGGTATGTAGTGACAGCGTGCTCTTCCTCTCGGGCTACAGCGGCAGTATTCCGCTCTCTGGCCTTTCCACCTCAGCCACGTTTCCCCTACATCTCTGACCGCGTCCGAGTCGGGATCCACACAGCGGTCTAACACACACACAGACAGACAAACAGATAGCCACACATGGAAGACAAAGACGGTCAAACAGACGAAACCAATGCTGTTAGACTACATCTAGGACAATGACTGTTCTGTCCAGCAACAAAGACAAACACTAGTGTAATGGCAGCCATCTGGGGATGGGAGAAAAAGAAAGACAGAGCGAGAAAACGAGGGAGACAAAGAGAGACAGAAACAGTCAGCTGGATGAACGTGAGGACTGTTAACCATGGAGATGCAGGCTGGTAACGCAGTGTGGTCACCAACCGTCCTCCATCCTGGACACACTCGGAGACGGTGCTTCTCTGTGCTGTGTACTTTCATACTACTGGTGGATTAAGTTAGTGTAGCGCCCTCTAGTGTCCACAGAGCTGTCTATACCAGAAAGG
>JAVGWN010000061.1:18422-35241 GCA_034552555.1 Semaprochilodus insignis | reverse complement strand
GAACACCATCCGGGTATCTCCAGTACACCATGAAGATAGCTCCCCCTGTACACTAGAACATCTGACTGGAGTAGAACACCATCTGCGTATCTACAGCGCACTACAGGTTTACAGTTTGGCCGCATACTACATACTACTTTTAGGCAGATTTAGTATGTGAGTAGTATGTAGTATGTCATTTCTAATATAGCCTTAGTGAATGCAGCAGACATGTCGGCAGTGATTTTTTTTTTATTTTATTGCTAATATATGTATTTAAGCTATATTGTGCTTTGTTGTTGTGTCTGCTATGATGTTAAAATGTTCAGAGTTC
This sequence comes from Semaprochilodus insignis, assembly GCA_034552555.1. Lineage (NCBI taxonomy): Eukaryota > Metazoa > Chordata > Actinopteri > Characiformes > Prochilodontidae > Semaprochilodus > Semaprochilodus insignis. The sequence continues at coordinate 34,928 of JAVGWN010000061.1, read as the reverse complement.
AGTAAATATGTTTAAACTGCAGTTTTGTGATTGTTTTGCTCTTTAAAAACCAAGACAAAAATAAATTATTAGCATAATTAGCATATTTAATTTATGCAACGGTGAAAAGTGGCAAAATCAATGAAATGCTGAAAACATGTGTTAGGTATTTGGCCTTCAGCCGAATGTTTCATTTTGTTTGGTTTTGGCCAAAAACGTTCATTTCGTTGCATCCCTAGTCTTTATGCTTCCTAGCCAACCGAAGCTGATTAGTCTCACTGGCACGTGGTTTTCTTAGAGACCCACAGCTGTTGTGCCCCAGTCCTGTGAGTGCTGGCCATTATTTTTACCAGTAAACACAGCTGTGAGTTCTACTGTCCACTGGTGTCCATCACCGAGTACTCAGGACTTCTTTCAGCCACATTTCTTCCATTTTTAGTCCTTTAGTACAGTACTATTTGTTTGCTGGATGCAGGACAATAAATTAACCCTTCTGAAACACTTTCCAGGATCACAGGATATGTCTTCCCAGATGGTTGTTCAGGTATCATTTATATCTAAATTAAATCTTTCCAACACGTTCATCGCTCTATCTGATACTGAAATGACACTTCTTTAACCTTATTATTAATACAGTATTTACTTAACATTAGATACTTTCTTAATTATGGAAATATTCGATGTCTGTTTTGTATTAATTCATATAATCCAAATTCAAATATTTTTGAATGGTTCTAGTCAGTTTGTCATCTAATCTGCTGAGTTTGCCTGCAAGAAGAGGAAGCAGAGCGCTGTTTGCACACACTGCCCTCCTGTGGCATTTCGATGCAACTCATTGGCTCTTTTAAAACACTGACCCTCCTAAATACCTTTACTAATAAAATCTGGTATTGTACTGCTTTATAGGGCAGGGTCTCATGATACTTCTCTAGTATGGGTAGACCGTGCCACCCTGGTGTGCACACAGTACAGGTGTGCACAATAGAGATGAGAATGTTTCTACTACAGTGTCAATGTTACTTCTGATCAGTGCAGAATACCACCGTTCAGCATTAATGTAGTCCTCTAGAAAGGTCAGGTGTACCAACCAAGTTCTTCTTGATCAATTTGCTGTGACCTTCATTCAGATGTGTTGAAAGTGCCTTCAGCATGTACTCTTGTGGTTTCAGTGCTGCCAATCTGAAGGAAACAGAAATACACCATCAAAATGAATCCCTACACAAACGTAACATCAATCAAGTCACATCACTGTGGCCACTTCCTACTTTTGAAGGTGGCAGCACGCAGCTCATGAAGGAAGTCAAGTTTTCGTGGCATTATCTGGGCCCACACATCCATGTGGAAGGCACCACTCTCAACCGATTTGGGTATGAAATCATCCTTGCAGATCACATATACGCCCATACATGCTGATCGTCTTCCCCGGGGGCGGATGGGCTCTCTAGAAATGTCCGACTTTGGTTGGAAGAGCGTGACCAAGACTTCCAAGTACTACCCTGGCCCCCTAATTCCCCAGACTTGAGTCCAATTGAGCATCTGTGGGCACACCCTCCAGCAGCTGTGGGATGCACTGCAGTCAGCATGGCTCCAGATACCTGTGACAGCCCACCAGGACCTTACTGAGTCACTTCCAGACGGTCTAGCTGCTGTTCTTGCTGCATACGGCAGTTACTCTGGATATTAGCAGGTGGTCATAATAATGTGACTTGACTGTGCATTTTTGGGCCTCGACTCCCACCCTCATTCATAAAGGACTCTGCCTTTTCTCACTACTGTTTTGACATCCAAACATGATGACATCACCTATTTAAAACATGTTCCAGGAATTACTTTTATGATAAGCATAAGTTTTCCAATAAACATTAATTTTTGATTAATTAGTTCTGCTTTTGCTTAAATACAATGAGGATCAATGAGGATTTACTGATCACAGCTATCGGTTTTGTTTGCATTTCACATACTGTCTAAACATTTTGGAATTAAGTTTTTAAATATATTTGCATTTGAACCACCAAGTATGCTTTTTTATATTTAAACAATATTTTTATAGACCATGTATCAAATTAACAATGATAATCAGATTAATAATGAAACATATATTTTCTCTTGATAGGCAGCACTTCTGTGTTGTAACCAAGATATCTGCTAGTGCTGGACAGCAGCTGTTTCTTACTGGAATCCTATAGAAATATATATTAATATAGATCATGTTCAAAAGGGCATTTTAAAAGCAATAATGTCTTCCTTTTTTAGTTTTCAGAGCAATCAGCCAGTAAAGCACTCAAAATCATTTTCACTCACAGTTAGCCGTTCATCAGTTCTATGTAAAAATACATTTAAACCAAAATATTCTTAGAATTTATATCAGTTGAACACACTGAATAATTTAACCCCAATTTCATTGTTTGAGTGCAGTTAATAAAATACCAGCATCCAAATTACAACAAATACTGGTGGGAGTTAAAATTATAGCAGTATTACAATATGAATATAGTTACCATAAGATATCATATTGGTTAACTATACAATAAACTCTGGACTAGCACTAATAAAAACCAACATACACCAGTAAAAACCAGTTTAGACCAACACTAACCCATCATAAACCAGCTCAGACCAGGACTGGACCGACATACACCAAAACCAGCTTAGAACACCACTAGGCCAACATAGACCAATATAAGCCTAATCTTAGACTATCGCTGGACCAGCATAAACCAACCTAAACCAGAACTACACAAACATACACAGTATAAACCAGTTATATACAGTATAGACCAGCACAAGACCAGCCTAGATCACTATAAACCATCTTGGACCAACACACGACCATCATAAACCATCTTAGACCAGCACTACACAAGCATAGGCCAGTGTAAACCAGCAAAGACCAGCATTAGACAAGCATAAACCATCTTAGACCAGCAAAGACCAGCACTAGACCAGCATAAACCAGTATATACTAGCTTAGACCAGCAAAGGCCAGCACTAGACCAGCATAAACCAGTATATACTAGCTTAGACCAGCAAAGGCCAGCACTAGACCAGCATAAACCAGTATAAACCAGCAAAGACCAGCACTAGACCAGAATAAACCAGTATAAACCAGCAAAGACCAGTACTAGACCAGATTAAAATAGGTCCGTGTCGGATTCTTCAGTAGGATATACGGATCGATGTGCCCTAAAATTCATAATATGATTGTCTATAATAATAAATAAAAAGCTGTGTGCCGTGTGTAAAGCTTGCGCCCTCTAGTGCCTCGTCGCGTGACGCTGCCTCCGCGTTCCCACGCTCCCTGTCCCTTTAAATCGGGGGCCCATGACGTCAGATATTGTGGAGCTCGGGAGGAGGACAGGAGTGACGGCACACGCGATGGACGAGGACGGACGGAACGCGGCGGCAGACGGAGCCCGCGGCCCTCGCGCCCCCGCGTGCCGGTGACCCAAAACATGTCGGGCCGCTGGAGCGCGTGCTGGCAGCTGCTGCTGTTCGGCGCCTCGGCTCTCGTGCTCGTGGCCGAGCGAGCCGCGCGTGAGTGCTTCCACACAAGACATGCACGGGCTGCACCTGCATCACCACGCAGCACCAGTCAAACAAACACAGGCATGCTGCGTTGAAGTCAGTGTACGGGGCTGTGGGAGGCCGTCGGGGCCAAAACACGTCGGTGTAATTGCGTGTTGACATAGCAGATATTGCAGCGGCATCATCTTTCCCGCGTGCTAGGTGTGTGTCGGTGGGGAGCCTCGTGCCCAAGCTCGTAGGACACTGCAGACGGTGTTTTGCATGTGTATAGGTGTGTGGTGGTCTCTCTGCTGCTCTGTTTTAGGAGAACCCACCGACTGGGCAGATCGCTCTTTATTGAGGAATTGACTGATGCGCTGTGTTGCAGTAGGAACGTCAAGGTTTCTGCGTATTCCGGTGTTTGGGATGTAAACAAAGTCAAAGTGATTTGATGTGGAACATTGATTGTGGAGAAACTTGCTGACTGCTTTGTTTTTGACAGTGGTAACCAGGAGTCGCCCTATCTACATCACACATATAGCCATTTTATTTGTTATCCAGACCAACCTCTGAACATCTATGTGTTGTCATATGTGATGTTCATGATGGTAAAATAGTGGTATATATAAATTACCATGTATATATAAAGTCCATGTATCATTGTAAAACAGGCTGTACATTTAATATAATAACCTTACGTGAGGGGGTTTTTAGTGGTGGACGTTTGGTTCCCCATCACCACCACTGTGAACAGTTCTGACTCTGGAATGGAGCATTTCCCACCAAATCGCTTGAAAAGACTTTGTTTACATCTCAACTGTTTATTTATGCCGGAATTTTAGAATTTCAGTGGAGTTGCCCTTTAACTATAAACAATGGAAGATGTATTTAAATCAGGATATTAGCTTACGAATTTGGCTTAGCTAGTTTATGTCAGTTAGTGTTTGCTGTAGTTAGCTGAAGAGAGCTGGGGTTGAGCATATATGTCTTGACATGGTTGATTAGTTGCACACATACTAGAGCGATAACCTGCTCACCTGTGCAGGTAGATCAGTCTCGCACTGGGCACTGGGCCGAGATCAGGTGGAAGACGGAGGTGTCAGGTTGATGCTTTGTGTGTGTGGGTGTTTGATTGCAGGTGAATTTGGTGTGCTGGTTGGTGCGCTGGGCCGTATGTGCGTGTGTGTGCAAGGCTTCGGCCTACAGTCAGCACTGTACGGTACAATTGATGGCTGTTGGCTTTAGAGAGTGAATGAACTGTGTGCGGTTTACTGCTGCGTAAAGATCAGAACTGCTTACCGCAGCTGCCTGTGCTCACTACAACAGAGCTGCTTAAACCCTCTGTTTATATCCTAGTAATAATAATAATACTAATAATAATAATTAGTAATGTTTTGGAATGTAATTACTTGTGAGTTGGGATTAGTTATTTAACTGATCACAACTCACATGTAATTATTAATTATTAAGTAATTATTGAGTAATTATTGTAACAACGATACATTATTATTATTATTATTATTATTATTATTATGAAGTAATGCTGCTGTAATTAATGCACACTCATGAACCAAAGAATAGCTGCACCCAGAAGGAATCAACCGACAGGAATGAAACTTGGTGGGTAGGTTTGACATTGTGAGTCATACGAAGGAATCAAGTTTCACGCTCGGCCACACATGTGATGTAAGCAAGGACGGGCCTTATCACTGTACCTGACTGACCCAGCAGCCACGATTGCACACATTCAGCGAGCAGTGATCCCCTCCATGAGTCATTCTGTTAGTGCAATGGTGTCGTGCCAGACTGTCATGGAGTGACTCGGAAAGGCAGCAGGTCATCTTCAGTGACGAGTCCCGCTTTTGTCTTGGTGGAGACGACCAACGAATCCGTGTGTGGAGGCACCGTGGTCAGCACCAAGATGAACGGTTTGTTGTTACGTGTCACACGTCCAGAAGGCCTGGTGTCACTCCACCTCCACCCCTACCACACCATCTGCAGGAACTGTGTGAGGATATTCAAGCTGCATGGGATGGATTATCACAGGACACCATTAGGAACCTCTACAACTCCATGCTGAGACGTCTGGAATGTTGCGTTAGCGTCATACTGAGAGACAGACTTCTGTATGTGTAGCTCAATAAATATTGATCATATCAGTCTAAATGTATCATCATTTATTGTTCCTGGTAACCTTTATCTTCCTTCCCACACCTCCTTCTGGGTGCAGCTATTCTTTTGATGATGAGTGTATATCCCAGAAGAGTTTGATGGCTGTAGACATATGTGCAAGTGTATGAGGCAACGAGACTGAGCCCCTTTTCTCAGGTTTTTGCTAATGTCCGATTACGATCAGCTGTACTGCTGAATTAAAAGAAGAACATTCATAAATAATAGGCTACTGTTTAGGAGAGAAAAGGTCCTGCCTTGGTTTATCAGTCTGTTGTCTCTATGTTTACATTCTCCCCCTTGTCTCTGGCCATGTGCTCTTGTTTTGGTTCTTGGCCTCGCCCTTGCTCTGTGTCTTGTCTGTTGCTCCTCTGGTTGTTCCCAGGTGTTTCTGGTTTGTGTTTTTATATGTACTCCGTGTTTTTATCTTTCTGCTTGGTGTGTGGTTCTGTTCCCTGGTTTCAGATTACTGTTTCTAGTGTTCTATTCTGTTCTAGACTGTTGTTCTTTTCTCTTGTCATTTCTTCATGGACTACAATAAAACTCTGGACTCTCATCCTGACTCCTCCCTGTTAGGACTCCTCCTCCCTTACTTAACAAACATTTACAATAAAACATATAATACTGTATTAATAGTAATCCAACATATCTATCTATCTATCTATCTATATCTATCTATCTATCTATCTATCTATCTATCTATCTATCTATCTATCTATCTACACCCATGAGCCATATTATTAAAACCACCTCAATGTTATCAGCTCCACTGACCATATAGGACACTCTGTGGTTCTACAGTTCCAGACTGTAGTCCATCTGTTTCTCTGTATACTGTATTACCCTGTTCTTCAATGGTCAGGACCCCCACAGGACCACCACAGAGCAGGTGTTATGTGGGTGGTGGATCATTCTCAGCACTGCAGTGACACTGACATGGTGGTGGCGTGTTAGTGTGTGTTGTGCTGGTGTGAGTGGATCAGACACAGCAGTGCTGCTGAACACCTCATTGTCACTGCTGGACCGAGAATCGTCCACCAACCAAAACTATCCAGCACAACAGTGTCCTGTGGGCAGCGTCACTGATGAAGGACTAGAGGATGACCAACACTGCACTGCGCAGCAGCAGATGAGCTATCGTCTCTGACTGTACATCTACAAGGTGGACCAGCAAGGTAGGAGTGTCTAATAGAGTGGACAGTGAGTGGACACAGTGTTTAAACACTCCAGCAGCACTGCTGTGTCTGATCCTCTCACACCAGCACAACACACCCTAACACACCACCACCACGTCAGTGTCACTGCAGTGCTGAGAATGATCCACCACCCACATAATACCTGCTCTGTGGTGGTCCTGTGGGGGTCCTGACCATTGAAGAACAAGGTAATACAGTATACAGAGAGACAGATGGACAAAGTGCTCCTATATGGTCAGTGGAGCTGATAAAATGGACAATGAGTGTAGAAACAAGGTACCGAGTAAAGTGTCCGGTATGTGTATTTGCACAGTGTATGTATATATATATATATATATACAGTGTTGAGTTGTTCATAGAAGAGCTGTTTGACATGTTCATTTTACCTTCATATAAATTCTTGACCATAGTGCCCACTGCTGGTTTCCAGCCCTGTGTCTAATTACAGCGGACTGAGTGATATCTCTCTCTCTCTTTTGTTTTCCAGTGTTCTACTGCATTGGGTTCTACCTGTGGCAGGAGCAGGTGCTGTGGGCGGGGCTGACCTTTGCCTTTTTGTTGCCGGGGTCGATGGTGCAGGTGCTGAGCTTCCTGTGGTACAAGGCAGATGGAGAACGGAGGACATGTCGCATGATCGCCTTACATTCACTCCACCTGGGCATCTTCAAGAGGTGTGTGTATTAATAAATGGGAAGTCCAATGATTTTCCATAATTTAGTAATTAACTTGTGAACCAACAATGAGTGATTCAGAGTGGTTTGGTGTCAAACGCTCCCTTTTAGAGAGACTCAGATAGTTCACAGTGGTGGTGATGGGAACCAGACATCCACTTCTAAAAGTCACTATAGAGAAAGTATTACATGAAATGGTTATGAATATGCTACCTGATGCCTGTAAGGCAAAACAGTATTTGTGGGTATATGGAAGCGTACGGTCATACAGGTCTACCAGCAGTGGCAAAATCCCAGTCTACACGGAATTCTCCTCGGAATTGTGCCAGGGAAGGCATCCACCAAATCTGGCCCCACTGCACAATTCTTTGGTGTGAGAGTGTCTGAACATTGATGTGGCCTACATCCAGAAACTTGTCCAGTCCATGCCCAATCCAATCACTGGGTAAGATTAGCTAAGGTGGTCTTGAAGCACAACAATGTATTTGTGTCAGAAACAAAGAACTCGGACCGACGTTAGCAGAGCTAAATGGCAAGTTGGTTTTATTAAACAATTGGACAGTCGAATCAAGCAGCAACACACAACACAACATGAAAGGATCAGGTGATAAACAGAGTCGGGGGCAGGCAGAGGTCAGAACCCGGAAACACAGTCAGCGAGGCAGACAGGTTTAGAAGGGCTAGGCGAGAGGAAGGTCAGAGGAACGGAAACGAAGATCGGAAGCCAGAGATGATATAATAACAAAGCCAGAAAAGGGAGAAAGCCAAAGAGGTAGTCGAGGGCGAAAATAGATTGGAACCAAAGAGTAGATATAGAGAAAGAACGCTCAGAAATGCAAAACAAGGTTTTGGCAAAACTTCGAAAAGGGGAAGTGACAGTGAGGGCTTTATATACTGGAGTTAAGTGGGTTAAACTAGGGACTGGGGCTAGAACTCTGGTGACCTAGAGCGGATCTGGTTGGACGGCTGGGGACATGTGGGCGTGACGTCATCAAGCGAAGCCCCCTGGGAAGTGGAGTCTGGGAGAGCGAAGGAGCCGGGAAGACCCGGAAGCGTGATAATTTGGATGACGTTGAGTGGCTTATTGCCTTAGTGAAAATGAATTACGACTGTTTGATTACACACCACCACGTAAACTTGTAAGTTGACCTGGTGGGGGGAGGTCGGGGGGGGGGGTCACAGTAAAATATAGGCTATGGCTCCTTTAATGAAGGTGCTCACACCACTGGCAGCGGTTAGCTAGTTCCAGCACTGCTCACTGAACTCCACTCATTTCTGTATTGGGGCACTATATTACAGCCAGGAAGCCATAGTAGTACAGTGTTTCAATGTAGAAGACATACTGGTGGCACAGTGGGTAGCCCTGTCACCTCACAACAAGAAGGACCTGGGTTTGGCTCCCAGCTGGGACGTCCGGGGGCCTTTCTATTTGGAGTTTGCATGTTTTCCCTGTGTGCTCCAAATGCTCCGGTTTCATCCCACAGTCCAAAGACATGCAGTCAGGTGAGCTGGAGATGCTAAATTGCCCCCTGTGTGCGAGTGAATGTGTATGTCTGGGTGTCTTCCCTGTGATGGACTGGCAGCCTGTTCAGGGTATTTCCTGCCTTCCTCCTAATGAGCGCTGGGATAGGCTCCAGCACACCACCCCCACAACCCCCCGCTGCAACCCAGGCAGATAAGCGGCTCAGAAGATGAACGTATGAATGTTTTCTGTCCAGAAGTAAATGAGTATCATATGTACTGTTGATGATGGTAAAATAATGATTAAATTAAGTTTTTTAAGGGGCTGTTTTGTCGAACAATGCGCTGCACATATGTCTCCGCCTTCGAAACATTCGATTGCAATCCAGTGTTTCAAATCAAGACGCTTACCAGTTAAAGCATAGAAATTTTAAACAATTGGTGGACTTCCCCTTTGATCTTTGTGTGATTGCAGGTTGTGGGACTGCAGTGTGTGTGTGTGGCGTGCGCAGGGGTCAGCGCAGTCTCACGCTCAGGTGGTGATGCAGCAGGCGGATGTGTCGGCGCTGCGTCTGCTGGAGGTCTTCCTCCTCACGCTCCCTCAGTCCTTCATACAGACCTACATCCTCACAGCGACCGAGCTCAGCCTCGCCTCGCCAGGTCAGCCTCTATAATAACCCTTCATGTTCACACAGTTTCCCCCGTCTATTCCACATGCAGTCTGAGACATGTTTGATGTCTGATGTCTTGTTGAGGTTTGCGCTGGAGCTCAGAGGCTAAAGTGGCTACAAAGTAATGGAGGCACATCCGGCAGTTACACTATATTGCCAAAGGTATTCACTCACCCATCCAAATCATTGAATTCAGGTGTTCCAATCAGTTCCATGGCCACAGGTGTATAAAACCGAGCACCTAGTCATGCAGACTCCTACAGACATTAGTGAGAGAATGGGTCGCTCTCAGGAGCTCAGTAAATTCCAGCATGGTACTGTGATATGATGCCACCTGTGTAACAAATCCAATCGTGAAATTTCCTCCTACTGAATATTCCACAGTCGACTGTCAGTGGGATTATAACAAAGTGGAAGGGACTGGAAACGACAGCAACTCAGCCACCAAGTGGTAGGCCACGTACAATGACAGAGCGGGGTCAGCGGATGCTGAAGGGCATAGTGCCCAGAGGTCACCAACTTTCTGCAGAGTCAGTCACTACAGACCTCCAAACTTCATGTGGCCTTCAGATCAGCTCAAGAACAGTGAGTAGAGAGCTTCATGGAATGGGTTTTCATTGCCGAGCAGCTGCATCCATGCCTTACATCATCATGTGCAATGCAGAGCATCGAATGCAGTGGTGTAACGCGCCGCCACTGGACTCTAGAGCAGTGGAGACGTGTTCTCTGGAGTGACCAATCACGCTTCTCCTTCTGGCAATCCGATGGACGAGTCTGGGTTTGGCGGTTGCCAGGAGAACGGTACTTGTCTGACTGCATTGTGTCGAGTGTAAAGTTTGGTGGAGGGGGGATTATGGTGTGGGGGTGTTGTTGAGTTCCAGTGAGAGGAACTCTTAATGCTTCAGCAGACCAAGAGATTCTGGACAATCTCATGCTCCCAACTTTGTGGAACAGTTTGGGGACGGCCCCTTCCTGTTCCAACATGATTGCACACCAGTGCACAAAGCAAGGTTCATAAAGACGTGGATGAGCGAGTTTGGTGTGGAAGAACTTGACTGTCCTGCACAGAGTCCTGACCTCAACCCGATAGATCCCCTTTGGGATGAATTAGAGCAGAGACTGCGAGCCAGGCCTTCTCGCCCAACATCAGTGTCTGACCTCACAAATGTGCTTCTGGAGGAATTGCCATAAACACATTCCTACACCTTGTGGAAAGCCTTCCCAGAAGAGGCAACATCATATTAAACCCTATGGGTTAAGAATGGGATCTCACTCAAGTTCATATGCATGTGAAGGCAGACGAGCGAATACTTTTAACAATGTAGTGTATATGGCAGTTCTCTTATGGGTGTTAAGGGTTCTATTCACTTCACTGCAGGACGTGTGTCCAGGGAAGGCTGGTGTGGCCAGCTGAATGAACATATAGGCAAGTGGGCAGACAACAGGCAAAACATAGATAAGCTAGGTGGATAGTTCATTTGCGCTTGCTAGGTTGCTTTCGCTTGGTTGTTAGCCTTCTATGACTCCAACACAGAGTGCCGGTGGAGGAACACAGTGTTGGTAAAGCTGTGCAGGCAGGTCAAACCACGTCAGCCTTGTGGGACTGCATATGTCCTCAAGATCAGTGCTAACTGAGGGAGTATATGTTCTATTACTTGTTAGCCACATTAGCCTTTTAGCTCCAGTACAAAACTAAGGATCTGTTATTGGACAGATACTGTATGACCGATTGTTATGTCCTTTATGTGTGTGTCCGTGTTGGTGCCACACAGTTGCCCTGTGCAGCGTTGTGTGTTTGCTGTCTCTCTCCTGGGCGCTGGTGTTGTACAGTCGATCGTGCTGCCTCACGCGGCCTGGTCACCTGCTGATGCCGCCCGCCGCCCTGCTGTGCCAGCTTCTGTGGAGGGCTGGGATGCTGGCCGCTCGTTTCGCCAGCCTGGCCCTCTTCACACGTTCGTTCGGCTGCTGGGTCATCGGGGTCATGAGTGAGTAAAGGCACAAACACTCACAGCTGAGCACAGACTTCACCTGTTAAACGAAGGGGAAACACACAAACTACATTTCCATCCAGCTGTCAAATCTAATTCAGGTGAATACATGACATTTTGCGTAACAAGTGAATTTGGCTGCATTCAGGGCTGCATTTCTTTCACTGTCTGCTCACATGGGTGAAGCTCTGCCTCCTTCAGGTTACCCGGCTAACTTGCTTGAGGTCCAAGAAAAACTAATTACCTTTATTTTACATTTACATTTAAGGCATTTAGCAGATGCTCTTATCCAGAGCGACTTACAACCGTGCTTAGTGTTCCGTCGGATAATGTTTCCCTGCTAGTATAAGTAGGTTAGGAGTCTAAAACTCACCTTGAGCTCAGACACTGCCCGAACAAGGGCCAGTGCTGCTACCTAGAGAGAACAATACACGGACACATATAAGTATAAGTGCACTACCTGGCAACCCAACCCAGCGCTCATACCTAGAGAGAAGGAAGGTTATGGTCAGTATAAGTGCAAAACAAAGTTTCAACATACACATCTACTAGTGCTCACTCACTGAAGTGCTTTGCAAAGAGATGGTTCTTCAGCCTGCGCTTGAAGACTGCGAGAGACTCAGCTGTTCGGACAGCCAGTGGGAGTTCATTCCACCATCTGGGAGCCAGGACAGAGAAGAGTCTGGACACTTGTCTTCCATGCGTTTTCAGGGATGGCGGGTCGAGCCGAGCTGTACTTGAAGCTTGAAGGGCTTTTTAGATTGTCCTTAAGAAATATAGCAGATCACGATATTGCATAAAAGATGGATCACTGATTGATGATCTCTTTAGCCACTGCTGGTAGACCCGTATGACCGTACGCTTCCATACACCTGCAGATTCAGCTACTTCCTTCACACTATGGTCTTTGGCACGCCCAAATGCAGTCACTCCTTTTAGCCAATCATTAACATCTGCTCTGGAGCCATTTACCACACATGGAACGAGACATTCCCTGCACTGTACCACCTCTTCTCCATCTATGGATCCCGTCACTCACACCCCGCAGGTATTTATAGCCCCATCATCCCCGTGCAGCGCCATCTGCAGGAGCCTGAAGTTACTACCACCTTAAACACACAAGGTGACTAATTTTTGGTCCTGGTCTGCTCCCGTTTACCTTCTTTTTGTTTTTATCCGCAACAAAATAAAAGTTTTCACCTAAAGCAAGCATGCAGAATTAATATGCAGCTATGGGGAAATGTATTTGATATTAACCGTCATATCTTTTTTTTAATTCTTTATCTCAAGATAATGAAACCTCGCCATGGCTGTGCAAACGCAAAAAGCCCCTAGAAGTGGCTATACCTACATAGATCATAGGAAATTTATGATATATAAATAAACGGTGGTGTTAAAATGCACCAGTGCCATTTTGAAGGTTGATTTTAGATTTTTTATGTAATTGATTCTAATAATATTAACAACATTTTACAATACAATAAAAAGGAGTAAAACAAAATATAATAAAAAAATAATAAAATCAAGCATTAATTGAAAATAAAATTTGGCAGAAATGAATTAAAATCAACAGAAACCACACATTCCTTACTGAACTTAAAAGTAGAGTGAAGATGAAATATGTCTTTTCCCACAAAAATATTTAAGTGTAAAATGTATTCTCTCTCTCTCTCTCTTTATCTCTCTCTCTCTCTCGCTCTCTCTATTTGTGGTTCTAGGTTCCCATTGGCTGATTGCAGCGTTCTGGTTGGTCTCCCAGCAGACGGACATCTGTGTAGGCCGGTGGTCCTGGCGTGTGTTTAACCTCGTCCTGGGAGGCGTGCACATCTTCCTGTTTCTGAATGTGAAGGACGGCCCCTCGCGTTACCGCATGGCCGGCTTTTACACGGTAACGGATCTACATCCCTGGAAATTAGATATACTGTTTGATCACGTGACTGATTCAGTGATTCATTCAGTGTTATAGTGGGGCTGATGACCCCTCATTGCCATGTATAGTGCTACTGTATGTGTGCTGTAGGCTATTAATTAAATAACAGTAGAACAGTCCTGTTGGACCGCTTGTTAGTGTCAGATGGTCAGAAGTGTGTTTTTTTCCATCAAAGCCACTTTAGACAAAAACAAGTAAATACGTACCAGTGATGTTTTTTGGCCATGTATGAAACAGAGAGAAGACTAATCTCACATGAATCACCACAGTGGCACGAACAGCACATTCCGTGCACTCCCCCACCCACTCACTCACTCACTCAGTTCCCTCAAACTCGGAAACAGTCAGTGCACTATCCACCACCATCCACAGTACCCACTTCCCTCAATCTCCCAGCAGAAAAGGCGGTCGTACTCACAGAGAATACAGAACTGGTCGCAGTGTAAGGTGGATTTTAGTACAGCAAAGTGTTTACATCCTCAGAGTCATCTCTGGAGTCATGGGCGTCGGACTGTATATGGACGGTAGGGACACGTCCCGATCAATATTTTGGAAGACTATCATTTTCCCCATTTGAACGAACTCGCATTATCTTTGGATGAAAGTCATTAAGGAGTTACATATTTCACAGCAGGTAAGCAGAGCCTGTTTAACCAGTGTTCCTGACCTATCAAACAATCACAAGCTGTGATCCTGACTAATCAAACAAGCAGAGCCTGTTTACCTGACTTGTAGACCAATCCGAGGTTGTGTTCCTGACTTGTCAACCAATCGTGGCTGTGTTCCTGTACGCTGTCCTCACTAAAAGTGATTTTGGGCAATGTATTTTCAGCTATGCAGCTAGCTAAACATTATATTCCCCAAATAATCCTCCAAGGAACAAGCACGTTGTGGAACGTTGCAGGATTTAATGCTTGAAAATATATAATTTGTAAAACTGAAAAAGAACACACGTACAAACAGGTAAATATTTGCATAAATACTAAAAGATATCTACAGTACATCCACAAGAAGCTAACAACAATACATATATTTATATATATATATAAACCACTCTCTACTGACCGTGATGAGCGCCACCTCATTCCAATGTCCCTTAAACACCGTAAGATGACCTCAAGTGACCTACAGAAAGACTGGCGAGCGGTGGCTGGGGTGAAATACACAGCGAGCATGGTTCAAAAAACAGGCTTCTGGAGGGTCATTAGTGATTTTCTAAATAAACAGATCTAAATACAATATTTGATCTGGAATTTGGGAGACGTGTTTCCAGTAGGGTATAGAATAAAACAGAACTGCTCATTTTGTCATTTTGGTCAAATACAAACCCAGAAACTGTACAACTAGAGGAACTGATCATTTTGCGGTGGTCTCTTAAATTTTTCCAGAGCTGTGTATATATATATATACACTCTGATGTAAACCAAATAAATAATGTGTTTGTCACACATAAAGGTAAATAAAGGTGTAATATGGTACAAGACTTACGGATGAAGCCGTTATGGGGACTCTAAGGCACAGGATGAACAGGATGGCTACATGGAAAATGCTCCCTCTATGAGCCCATAACACTAAAAAATGTAACTGGCACTTCCTGTTCCTGTCAGTGCAGTCATATGCTTTTTACCACTAGGTGGTGCTAAAGAGTACAGACCAAAGAGTAAAGGTAGCGAACTAATATTGAAACCAATACATACTGTTTACCTGACTTGTCGACCAATCGGATGTTGTGTTCCTGACTTGTCGACCAATAGGATGCTGTGTTCCTGACTTGTCGACCAATCGGGGCTGTGTTGCTGACTTGCACAATGTGTTGGTCCCCTTTACCCATTTCATCCATGCAATAGAAAAGGCACCCCTGACTATTGATGAGGTGTAGGCCAATGCAAACTCTGCATCAACAGATGTCTTAGAAAGAGTATCCCCCACGCTGAACATGGTTGAGTGATCATAATTCCTTTGTGAAACTGAGACTGAAACTGGTTTTGTTTCTCAAAAGTGCTGGAGTGCAAGAAGCAGCACTAACAATGAGAGTTTCACAATGAAATGAGCTGTGCGGGTCGTCTTGTCTACAGTTCCAGTCAGAAAGGGCATGCACCTAACTGAACAAGTGTTGATCTGAGAGACATTTTGATCTTTGAGTTGACTCTTTGAGGTGCAGTTTGGAAGCTGGCCTGAATGTAATTTTTCATCATCCAGTGAACCTACTCAGTCCGTCAACGACGTATGCAACTTTAAAGAAAGCTGTGCATAAAAAATAAATATCTCAGAAACACTGCATGCCCCGGAATTGCAGGGTCACGCCATTCCAGTGAAGGGTCTGGTGTGATCATATTCCTGTAACCCGGCCGTGAGTCTTTTGGAGACTTTGTAAAATAAGTCCATGATGATAAAATCCAACCCTGAATGTCTTCTGTGGTTATGTATCCATTTCTCTGTGTTGAAGAGAGTTATTGTTGCTGTTAGCATGATTGTTAGCCATCCACTGACACCTTGGGTTAAGTCTGTTGACCAGTTAGAGTCAGTGTTCCTGAAATTGTCAACCAATCAGAGGCCGTTGTGCTGACTTGTGAAGCTATTCAAGGCTGTGTTCCTGACTTATCAAACAATCATAGGTTGTGTTCCAGACTTGTCGACCAATCAGTGACTGTATTACCGGGTTTTTGGCCAAATCAGAGGCTGTGTTTCTTAATTATCGACCAATTGGAGGCTGTGTTCCTGACTTGTCAGCCAGTCAGAATGCAGTGTTTCTGACTTGTCAAACAATCATAGGCTGTGTTCCTGACCTGTCGACCAGTCATAGGCTGTGTTCCTGACCTGTCGACCAATTATAGGCTGTGTTCCTGACCTGTCGACCAGTCATAGGCTGTGTTCCCGACCTGTCGACCAGTCATAGGCTGTGTTCCTGACCTGTCGACCAGTCATAGGCTGTGTTCC
>JAVGWN010000060.1:0-21278 GCA_034552555.1 Semaprochilodus insignis | reverse complement strand
TTTCTTTCTTTTTTTTTTGTCCCCCATTTTCTCCTCCTCTCTCATTCTCTCTTTCTCTTTCTCTTATGTTTTTTCTCTTTCATTCTCTCTATTTGTTCTCTCCTCTTTCTTATTCTTTCTTTCTCTATTTCTTTCTTTCTTTGTCTTTTGTTTTCTGCTCCTATCTCTTTCTCTCTCTCTCATTTTCTCTTCCCTCTGTCTCTCTCTCTCTTTCTTGCTTTCTCCCCCACATTCTCTCTTTCTCGTTTTTTTTCTGTCTCTTATTTTCTCTTTCTTTCTTTTTCTTTCTTTCTTTCTTTCTTTCTTTCATTACCTGCTCTTCTCTCATTTTCTCTTTCTCTCCCTCTCAGTTTTTCTTCCCTCTCTCTCTGCCCTCCCACATTGTCTCTTTCTTGTTTTCTTTCTTTCTTTTATTTTCTCTTTCTTTCTTTCTTTCTTTCTTTCTTTCTTTTTCTCTGCCTGTCTCATTTCTGCCTTCTCTCTCATTCTTGCTTTCTCTCTCTCTTGTGTCCACCACTCCTTCAAGCTCTCTTGTTTTCTCTTCACTCTCTTTTTCTCTCACTTTAGTTTTCTCTCCTCATCATTCTCTCATTGCTCTATTTTCCCCCTCCTCTAAAACTCTCTCTCTCTCATTCTATCTCTTTTCCTATCTTTTCCTTTATCTCTCTCTCCCTTATGTCCACTCCCTTGCTCCCTCTCTCATATCTCTCTTCCCTTTGCTTTCTGTCTCTGTCTCTCCCTGTTATCTCTCTTGTTCTCTCTCTTATTTTCTCCTCCTCTCCTTTTGTTCTTTATCTCTCTTTGTTTGTCTGTCTGCCTCTATCTCTCTCTATTGTTCCTTCATGTTCTTCCCCCCTTCTTCTCTTGTTCTCCTTTTATCTATCTATCTATCTTTCTCTCTCTCTCGTTCTCTCCCTCACTCTGAGGGTCAGTCCTAGTCCGCACCTCCCTCCTCTGGTGTTTATAAACTGCAGTGTCCAGCACTGAAGAGACACCTGAGAAAATAACAACATCCTCCGTTCCAGAGGCTTTGAAGTCCTCTCTGTGAGGACACACTAGAGTCATCAGCTGTGCTCTGTAGCGGGATCAGTGAACTAGGGACACATGTTTGTAGGAACACATGCAACAGTACATGTGTGTTTAGAGCAAATCTGTATCACCGCCGCCCCCAAAATCCGATCCCATTCACAGCCTTTCAGAGGCACCTGGTTTTCATGAGGAGGGCGCTTTCACAACTTCATGTCAATGCCGTGCAACAAAACGAGTGCGGATTCATCCAGACAGGTGTCCTGAACGATACAATCCAGCAGTTAGCCACTTCTCTTTATGGCACGTGTGAAAATGCAGAGCTGGACTAACTGACCTCGATTTTGGATGAAGATAGCAGGAGGAAAAGATCTAAGCGACTTTGAAAGAGGTTCAGTGTTCAAATAGGAACATTGACTGATGTATACACTGATGTGCATTTAGGTCTAGGTACAGTACACCACTAAACAGGCCCGGAACTTTTGGTCAAAAGTACGTATTCAATGACTGTGATACTTGTGCATCAATGTGATAAATTCACCAGACAGAAAATGAGTCACCTTGTGTGTTTCGGTTGGTAGTAAACTTCAGGTTCCTGCAGATGGCGCTGCATGAGGATGATGGGACTATAAATACCTGTGGGATGTGAGTGACGGGATCCATAGATTGGGAAGAGGTGCTACAGTGCAGTGAATGTCTCGTTCCATGTGTGGAAAATGGCTCCAAAGCAGATGTTAATGATTGGCTAAAAGGAGTGACTGCATTTGGGCGTGCCAAAGACCATAGTGTGAGGGAAGTAGCTGAATCTGCAGGTGTATGGAAGAGTTCGGTCATACGGGTCTACAAGCAGTGGCTAAAATCCCAGTCTACAGGGAATTCCTCTCGGATTTGTGCTAGGGAGGGCATCCACCAAATCTGGTACCAACTGCACAATTCTTTGATGCAAGAGTGGCTGAACACTGGGCGTGCCAAAGGCCATAGTGTGGAGGAAGCAGCTGTAGCTGGCTGGACTGCTGATTAGATTCCAACTGTCTTTATCGTGTGATGAGACATTTCTGTCCTGAGGGGAGTGGCTTCTTCCAGGACGAGTGTGCATCTATCCATTGGCAATGAGGGGTCACAAATTGGTTTGGCAACAAGCTGTGGCCTTAACATGTAGCAAGATCTAAACCCAGGTGCACACCAACATGTTAGACAGCGTCCACCACCTTTATCAAAACCCCAAATTAATGGAGTATCCTTTAGAAGAATGGTGTTCCATCCCTCCAGTACAGTTCCTGTCGAATCTATGCCACAGCATGGTGAAGCTATGTGTGGTCTATCACCTTAGTAAGACACCCATCTGCGCATAGTGTGAAGGAAGTAGCAGAATCTGCAGGTGTATGGAAGCATACGGACATACGGGTCTACCAGCAGCGGCAACGATCCCAGTCTACAGGAAACTCTCCTCAGAACTGTACCGGGGAAGGCATCCACCAAATCTGGCCAAACTTCGCAACTGTTTGATGTAAGAGTGTCTGAACATTGATGTGGCCTACATCCAGAAACTTGTCCAGTCCATGTCAAATCCATTCGTAGCAGTTACTGGTGCGTTTGGAGGTGTTAGACACTATTAGGTACGGTTTTGGTGTCCTGTGAGTTTAAGTAGCAGGACAAATAAGCATGTGTTCCTCAGGGGATGGAGAATATCAAAGCATGAGGTGATCAGCAAGAATAGTCCGTCTACAGCCACATAGCGAAGGATATTATAGCAGTGCTGGAGTGCATTAACCCCTCATGAATGCCTGGGGCATGTTTCCTTCCAGGGCCAGGCACAGCTGTATTGCAGTGATGGCTTCCGTCCAGCTGTAATGTTGGGCAACCATTTCCAGCTGAGTGGAGAACGTTTCCCAGGCGCTTTCGCTGTTGTAGTGCAGGAGGCGGATGTGTGCCAGCTCCACTTTGCTGGGCTCCACTGCCGAGAGCCAACTCTTTAATGGCCTTCCACCAGCCCCTGACTTTGTCTTGAAGGGCCTTGGGTGGCACCATTCCACTTCTGACACCAATGTGGCACTGGCAAAGAAGAAGACATGAGAACTATTGAACTTGCATGCAAATGCTCTTTTCTTGAACAGGCAGCAAGAGGGGAACCTCCGGCCCAGTGTTACCGAATATGAACGAGAGGAGTACGGAGGGTCACCAAGAGCCATACAAACTCATGGTAGACATGGTAGGAAGTCTAATTATCCCACTGCCCAGCACAAAAGACTCTTTCCATTCCAGTCAGCTTCATTCCTGTATTCCTCATCCCGCTAGGACTGCAGATTAGATTCCAGTGGTCTTTATCCTGTGATGAGACATTACTGTCCTGATGGGAGTGGCTTCTTCCATGATGACTGTGCATCTATCCATAGGCAAAGGCAAGGGGTCACAAATTGGTTTGGCAACAATGTCAGTCAATGGCCTTCGCATGTAGCCAGATCTTGACCCAGTTCAACACCAACATGGTAGGCAACGTCCACCACCATCATCAAAGCCCCAAATTAAGGGAGTATCCTTTAGAAGAACGGTGTTCCATCCTTCCGGTACAGTTCCTGTAGAATCTATGCCGGTGAAGCTATGTGTGGTCCAGCACCTTAGTAAGATGCCCATCTGTATATAATACCTACTGCACATACAAAGACCTACATGTACACGCATTTATCAGTTCATAGGCTTTTCTGACACATCATATGGACTCGGCTACGTGAAATATTCATCTCCTCCCTCTCCGTCTCCATCAGAACTCTTTCAATAGCAGTAAATCTGCCGCTGGATGAAAGGAAACAGCTCCAGATCCCCAGCCCTCTCTTCACACAGCCAACAATTTACATGCTGTTTGTAATTCTGAAATCAATAAAAAATTTACGTCAGCTACAGATTCATTATTTATGCCTCCACCCCCCCTACCCTAACCCCCCACCCCCCCTCCTTTTTCCCCTGAAATCGTCTTCGGGCAGACAAATGTTGCGGATGAGTGGAGGGTTTTGAGCGAGAGCGGATCTTGCGCTCGTTCACACTCTTCCGAGCTCTTTCATGTGTTTTTGCCGAGGATTCGGACGGAGTCAGCACGGCCCAGAAGCCGCAAACACAGGCTGTAACACCATTCCGTCTTGTGTCGGTCTTATCCCTGCTTCTGGAAGTGGGGCAAATGCTATCTGACAAAGTGATGAAGGCATTAAATGCATCAACAGATCATTACTACGACTGTACTGTGTAGGTAATGCTATACACCCTTGTGTTGTAGTACTGGGCTCTAGACCATAAATATACGGTCTTGGTCGCGTCCCGGTCCCGACCTTATTTAGACGTGGTCTTGTTTTGGCCTCAAGGTAAGAATTTAGACTTTTAGAATTAGAATTCAGAACTTAGAGCCATTTGCCAATTGTTTTTGCACAAAGACTAGCATATTTCCCCCATCCATTAATTGAAACACACAGTACTGAACACACACACTACTGAAGACACACACTACGGGGCAAGGCTCCTCCCTATTTGTAATATACAGTTCGAAGCTTGCCTTTCCACCTTAAACGCTGTGGCAATTACATTCTTGCACCTGCCGCACCATTTAAGGTGGAATGGGAAAATCAATGGATAACACAACTACCTCCCAGTGAGCTACCACCTCATGTGGGACACTGCGGTTTGATTCCCGGTCTGGGTAACTATGTTGTGCTACACCAGAAAGAGTCCTTGGGCAAGACTCCTAACGCTACATTGGCCTACCTGAAATATGATTAACCTCTACGAAGTTGATCTGGGTAAGAGCCTCAGCTGAATGCTGTAAATGTAAGCTGATGAACGGGAAGCCAATTTCAGCCTTGAAGACAGGCAAGCTGTGAACATTGTTCTTGCTCAGGTTTAGATACAGATTCACTATGCCTCTGAGTAATAGTGGGTTTCAAAGATTTTTGAAGACCCCTGAGCAAACAGCTCAGAGCAGAATTCAGTTTCGGTTCTCATTCAGGTGAACCCCAGAGCTGCGTATTCCCTGCTGTGGTTCCCTTGTTTCGGTTGTGCTTGCACTGAAAACTAGCTCACATTTTGCCAGAATGATACATGCATCACATATTCATTAGGTACACCCATGACTTGCATCTATTGTAACCTCTACAGGTACAGACTGTAGTCCATCTGTTTCTCTGTATACTTTATTACCCTGTTCTTCAACGGTCAGGACCCCCACAGGACCACCACAGAGCAGGTACGATGTGGGTGGTGGATCATTCTCAGTACTGCAGTGACACTGATGTGGTGGTTGTGTGTTAGTGTGTGTTGTGCTGGTACATGTGGATCAGACCCAGCACGGCCGGTGGGCGTATATGTTGTTATATATGGAATATATATATAGAACTGTTTGCATGCTTAAATGGTTCTTCATATGGCACACAGAACCACAAGCCACACCTTCAAAGTTCAGTCTTAGAAGCTGGTTTAGCTAGTTTTCTCCTTCTTCTCAGCATCCAGCTAACCCCAAACACATTCAGTGATGAGGCTGAGGTCTGGACTCTGGGGTGGTCAGTCCATTGTTCTGAGAAAACGAGCAGCAGCTTCTTTGTTGGATGTGTGTGTCTCCTTTTCTCAGTGAGGAACTTCTACACCTCCTTTCAGACCTCCATAGCGCTGAGGTGTATTCTTCTCACAGTGGAAGGATGGACAGAGACACCTGTGGATGTTCTCAGACATGAAGCAAGAGTGGAGCCTGATGTTCTCCTCTCTCTCTCAAAGATGAAAGTGCTGTTTATCTCATGGGGACAGTGTTGGTGGGTCTACCGGGTCTTCCAGGTGGTTGTTAGGTTGTGGTGGTAATTACACAATGGGAATGGGATGTTTAGGTCAAAAGGACAGCAATAGTTCTAGACTTTGAAATGTTCTCTCCTTGTCAGTGCACTTTTATAACTTTTCTGAACCTCCACAGAAGAGAAAGCCTTAAAACAACATCCAGTTAGCAGCTCTGACTTGTTCGGTCCAGCTCCACCTACACAAATCCCAGCCTTTACTCTGATAAGATAAAGAGCAGAGCTGAACTCGGATCAGCGCACAAAAGCAACTTCCACCAACACAAACCCATGTGGGCGCCTTTTCAACATCTTCAAATGTGTCTTTAACAGACATGTTTTTTTTTTCTCCCCTTTTTCCTCCACCTAAAACCACTTCAGACAAATTCCATCGCATGAATCAGTGCAGCGAATGATGCAACACTCCCCCCAAGGACACACACTCACTCGCACACACACGCTCATGCCTTTTCTCACACCTTATTGCATTTTTATTAAAAACGTCGATCCAAAACGCACAGCACCCCTGACATGTGCTCCGCCGAGGATGCAGCGCATTAATATGAGGATCAATACGGGGAGGATCAGGCTTTTTTCCTTCTCTACTTTCTTCCCTCGTGTTCTCTTCATGTTCTTTCTTGGGGGGGTTATATTTGGAGGAAGAACAGAACAGTTTTACAGGTGTTCTGTGCTCTCAAATACAGACGGGAAAGAGCGAGAGAGAGAGAGAGAGAGAGGGAGGGAGGGAGGGAGAGAGGGAGGCGGGGTGGGGGTCAGTGGTGGGTAGGTGCTATGGGAAAATCTCTGTCTCTGTAGCATCACAATCTTCCCAAACATACTTCCAGTTTCTTATTGAACGCTCTGTGTTCTGGAGCCAAGACCCCTTTAACACCAACCTCCACACCTCCTCCTGATCCTACTAATTACTCAGAAATGACGTTTAATTATTCAGTTGCTTCTATAGTTTATTCACAAACTGCTATGAAATGAGCTATATGAAAAATCATACATTAAAACTGTGTTAAAAGTCAAACTACGCTTTGTTTGTTTTTGTGACCCCTTTATTTTAAACACAAGACATCAAACAACACCATACCATGCTTATATGATTTGTACAATAAAATGATATATATTCTATATCATCTACTATGTTTTATTCAGTATCTTCTATGAATTATTCAGAATCTACTATGAATTTTTAGAATCTAATATGAAATATTTAGTAACTTCTATGAATGATTAAGGAACTACTATTTTTATTCAGCTTCTACTATGAATTAGTCAGTGACTACTATGAATTATTCAGTATGTACTATGAATTGTTAAGTATCTACTATGAATTATTCAGTATGTACTATCAATTAGTCAGTATCTACTATGAATTATTAAGTATCTACTATGAATTATTCAGTATGTACTATCAATTAGTCAATATCTACTATGAATTATTAAGCATCTACTATGAATTATTAAGCATCTACTATGAATTATTCAGTATCTACTATGAATTATTCAGTATCTACTATGAATTATTATGTATCTACTATGAATTATTCAGTATCTACTATGAATTATTCAGTATCTACTATGAATTGTTAAGTATCTACTATGAATTGTTAAGTATCTACTATGAATTATTCAGTATCTACTATGAATTATTCAGTATCTACTATGAATTATTTAGTACCTACTAGGAATTACTATAACTTCTATCATTATAACTACTTATAACTACTACTATCACTATAAGTACTATGAATCATTCAGTAACTACTGTAAATTATTAAGAATCTACTATAAATAATTCATTATCTATTACAAATTATACTGTATTTGTTATCAGTACAGTATGATTACTACTATGATTTTTTTCTGTATCCCTTATTAAGTATTCAGTATTAGTTACTTCTGTATAATTATGAGAGTGAATAAGTTTAAGAGGTTAAATGAATTCAATATGACGGAGGTTTTATGAAAACTCATCTGTTTTTACCGTTTAAGACTGAAAATAAATGAAGGAATAAACACTGCCATGCACAGACACGGACTGTCCATTACCTCTAAGCTCTACACAGACCAGCTGGAGCACATTACATCTGTCAAACACTCATCCAAGATGAAGTGCGTGTAAAATTCCTGAAATTCACCCTCAGTGACTGCAGCTCATCAGGCCTGTCCTGTGTGTGTGTGTGCAGGTTCTCTCAGTGTTCTAGCTTCAGCAAACTCGGTTCTCTTGGTGCTGGCTGCTTTAATACCAGGCTATCAGCTCCAGACCGGCCTGGCTGATGTTGAGAGAGTCGGACATGAACGTGCAAGTGTTTATGCGGGGGTAGGTTTCCTGGGTGCAGGTGCAAATATTGTCTAGGTCTACAGCTGGAAACATCTGGAGGTCAAATCCGTCTGTAAGACGTCCTGAGCTCATGATTCACTGCCTGCTGTGGTGAAGTGAGTGTGTACTGGAGTGCATCTGTGCACATGTGTGGATGCTGGGAAGAGAGGAAAAATGTATGCAGTGAACATGTATACATCATAAGTAGGAGAAAGGCATGATGGGAATATGTGAGAGGGTAGTTTTCTCATAGTGAGCCAGCGATGACCGATGTTCTTATTGTGATAACCTGGGAATGTTTTAGATGTTAGGTCATTTTAGTGGTCTTTAGGAGACAATCACGAATGTAGCTTGTTTGAGAAAAACTAAACCTATTGGCTGCTGAGGTTAAACCTGAAACCACACACTGCAAATATCATATCTTGGCAAATATGACAAATTGATATATGTCATCTTATCTCTCATTTTGAGATGGTTGTAAGCTCATTAAGAGACTACTGAACTTATTTCTAGATGTTTGTACTTGTTTTATGTCACACTATCTTACAATACTGGTGGATAATTATGCTAAGAAATATGCTTGAAACGGGCCAAAATATCTGCCAGCATAGTCAGATCATGTGACTTAAACATCACTTAAAGCAAGTACATATCTAGAAATAAGTCCAATAATTGTATAATAAGCTTACAACAACCTTAATAAGTCATTTTGAATTTATAAGATAGATAATCTAGGTGAAACCACATTACTGTTTTTCCCTCTTCATCTTCTCCTTATTATTATTATTATTATTTACTATTATGCTCACCAAACAAAAATAAGGAGTCACCTTGTGTGTTTAAGGTGGTAGTAACTTCAGGCTCCTGCAGATGGCGCTACACGAGGATGATGGGGCTGTAAATACCAGCTGGGTGTGAGTGACGGGATCCGTAGATTGAGAAGAGGTGGTACAGTGCAGTGAATGTCTCGTTCCATGTGTGGAAAATGGCTCCAAAGCAGATGTTAATGATTGGCTAAAAGGAGTGACTGCATTTGGGCGTGCCAAAGACCATAGTGTGAAGGAAGCAGCTGAAGCTGCAGGTGTATGAAAGCGTACAGTTATACGGGTCTACCAGCAATGAAAATCCCAGTCTACAGGGAATTCTCCTCGGAACTGTGCCAGGGAAGGCATCCACCAAATCTGGCCCAACTGCACAATTCTTTGATGGAAGAGTGTCTGAACATTGATGTGGCCTACACCCAGAAACTTGTCCAGTCCATGCCACATCAGTCACAGCTGTTATTGGTGCTTGTGGAGGTGTTACGTTAGGTAATTCTTTTTGTCTGGTGAGCTTATAATTTTTATTACTTGCAATCATTATCATGATTGGCAAACACCTGTGATACCATAGCAATGGCCTGGCAACACCTTAGCAACCACCCGGAATACCATAGCAATGGCTGGCCTGGTAACACATACGCAGTCACCTGGAATACCATAGCAATGGCCTAGCAACACATTAGCAACCACCTGGGATACCTAGCAATGCCTTATGAACCACCTGGAATACCTTAGCAATGGCAAAGCAACACATTAGGAACCACCCGGGGTAACATAGGAAAGGCACAGCAATACCTTAGCAGAGATACCATGGCAATGGCTGAGCAACACTTTAGCAACCACCTGGATTACAGCCTAGCAGTCATGAGATATATAAAACCAATTAATATGTCAAAAACAATGAACAGCTATCTAGAACCACTTTTTGAGGATTTTGTCAGGCTTTCCCTTCAAGTCACGTAATATAGAATATAGAAATGACCCAGAATTACTTTCACATTTAAATGTAGGATACTGTTGCTCCTTCTCGTGAGATGATGTTACTTTGGAGGTTTCGGTCTGACAGTGATGATATGTCAGTATATTTATGAATTTCTGAATGACATTGTTTACATCTTCACCAATACAGGGCGTTTTAAAAATGTTGGAATTCCCTTTAAATGTACAGCAACATTTACACACACACACACACACACACACACATAAACACTGCTGAGTGTGCGAGATAATGTACTAAACATGTAGGTTAAGATGTCTGGAAGGGGGTGACTACGACCACGCTGCTCCTGATTGGTCTACTCAGCATTCCATACAGTTTATAACACCGCCACCCACCGAGCTGTGACATCACAGCAGCTACTTGGATTTCTCTCAGTGATGACATCATGCTGCGTGTAATGCCTGTAGCAGGCTGGTGTGTCTGAAGTGTACCAAATGTCCAGCCTAACTCTGAGAGCCCTGCAGGCTGTGCAGCTGGGCCAATAAATTGGTTAATAGTCCTGCACTCTCCCTACGATTTCCCCAGATGGACATAATGTTATTCTGTATGTTGTCTGATCTGGAAAACTACATACATATTTTATACACACTTCATTAAAACCACCTCCTTGTATCTACACTCACTGTCCAAGTTATCAGGTCCACTGACCATATAGGAGCACTCTGTAGTTCTACAGGTACAGACTGTAGTCCATCTGTTTCTCTGTATACTCTGTTACCCTGTTCTTCAATGGTCAGGACCCCCACAGGACCACCACAGAGCAGGTATTATGCGGATGGTGGATCATTCTCAGCACTGCAGTGACACTGACGTGGTGGTGGTGTGTTAGTGTGTGTTGTGCTGGTGTGAGTGGATCAGACACAGCAGTGCTGCTGGACACCTCAGTGTCACTGCTGGACTGAGAATCGTCCACCAATCAAAACTATCCAGTCAACAGCGTCCTGTCCACTGATGAGGGACTAGAGGATGACCAGCACAAACTATGCAGCAGACGATGAGCTATCGTCTCTGACTGTACATCTACAAGGTGGAGCAGCAAGGTAGGAGTGTCTAACAGAGTGGATGTACTGGACAAGTAAATGGATGTAGTGTTCAGACACTCTTGCATCAAAGAATTGTGCAGTTGGGCCAGATTTGGTGGATGCCTTCCCTGGCACAATTCGGCAGAGAATGCCCTGTAGACTGGGATTTTAGCCACTCCTGGTAGACCCGTATGACCGTTCACTTCCATACACCTGCAGATTCAGCTACTTCCTTCACACTATGGTCTTTGACACGTCCAAATACAGTCACTCCTTTTAGCCAATCATTAACATCTGCTTTGGAGCCATTTTCCACACATGGAACGAGACATTCCCTGCACTGTAGCACCTCTTCTCAATCCATGGATCCCGTCACTCACACCCCGCAGGTATTTCAAGCCCCATCATCCTCGTGCAGCGCCATCTGCAGGAGCCTGAAGTTACTACCACCTCAAACGTCTGGTAAGCTTGTCAGGGTGATGTAGAGAGGAGCCCTGCTGTAAGAATCTGAGGGCTTTTGACTGTGTATTAAATTCCTTGGGCACACACTTCTGCTAACAGGCTAACAGGCTAACCAGAGTCAAGCACATGGCAGCTAACAGGATGATGCCAAGGTGGGTCCTGTTTACTGAAGTTGCGATTGTTGTCTAATCTGGAGCTCAGTTTGGTTACTCCATGATCTGTTTCAGGACAAACTAGAGTCATATATGCAATGGTCCAAATAAAACATGAAATGTCTTTTACAAGCTTCAGACGTTCCTGTTAGATCTAGAACCGCCAAACATAATCCACATAAGTCGCTGTTGGCTTAGAGCTCCATACTACAAGAGTCCTATACAGGCGCTAACAGAAGTAAGCATTATTGTATACGTGTCGTTTCCCCTCATTTATGATGGAGTTTTGACGTTTATGTCCCTGATTAAAGGTCTAGCACTAAAAGACATGGTTTGCATTAAGCACAAAGACCAGAGATGTCAAACTCGGGTCCTGGAGGGCCACAACACAGAGGATTTAAGGGTTTCCGCCTTCTATCACACGTAGTTCAACTGCCGAAGGGCTCGGTAATTAGCAGATCAGTGTCGTGGCCCTCCAGGACACCTCCAGTTCAGGTCGTGCCCTTTCTAGTGCACTACATGTCAAGCAGCGAGCACATTCAAATTCAGCTCATTGACTCCTCTTCTCCCAGCTCAGCTGATCCACAGAGAAGACTGAAGAAAAAAAGAGAGAGAGCGAGGGAGAGAGAGAGAGAGATGCTCTCGTAGACCATCTCGTTTTGCTCCAGGCTAGCCTTTAATCTTGCTCATTTCCCTCTCCCTCTCTGGGACAATTTTGCTGGAATTGATTAACAAAGACTGATTCACTTACCCTGCACTCTAGCTCCATTAGTTATGTCTGTATGTGATTATTTGAATGTGGCCAGTGGGGATTCTATTGGATTGTGAAGCCAAAGAATATGAAGCAGAGCGCAGCACCATTAAAGGAATAGTCTGGCTGTTTTCATTCACCTGCTGCAAGTGAACGGTTGATTGCTGCAGACCATCATTTTATCTCCTGTACCTACAGTAGCATGCACACGTATGTGCACCCCTAGCCAAAACTCATTTGTTCACTCACTCATTCACTCATCTTCTAAACCACTCAATCCTTCTGGGGTGCGGGAGCCTATCCCAGCATTCATTGTGCGGAAGCCAGGAAACACCCTAGACAGGCCATCACAAGGCAGATGCACAGACGTACACACTCAGACACACACGTAGGGGGCAATTTAGCATCTCCAGTTCACCTGACTGCTTGTCTTCGGACTGTGTGAGGAAACCGGAGCACCTGGAGGAAACTCACATGGACACAGGGAGAACATGCAAACTCCACGCACTAAGGACCCCGGATCCCCCAGCCAGGAATCAAACCCAGGCCCTTCTTGCTGTGAGGCAACAGCGCTACCCACTGCACCACCAGAGGATAGTTCATCTGCTGCTGCACAGCTTGTATTGGACATCCTCTAGTCCTTCATCAGTGCTTGCAGGAGGCATGAGAGAGTGCATCTTGAAGTGCTAGAGATGGATTAATACTGATATTGGTATCAGGTATTGGCCACTTTCATAACCCAAAAAAGGAGGACATCCCACCCCCAACAGGGGGACATCATAAAGGGGGTGGGGGGTCGGGCATGATACTAGAACAGAATTAAAATCATAATCTAACCTATATAACACAGTAATGATGCTTTACACACCTAATTAGGTGGAATGGATGACATTCGTGAGTCAGACGGGAGCTTACTAATTGACCAGCATTTAGAGGGCTGACCTGCGATTAGCCGGTCCCTAACTCTAACCAGGAGTCACAATGTCACATGACCTTGTTTAACCAATGAAATGCATGGCATGTCTTTTGACATGGATGTGAGCCAATGGCACACGGCCTGAACGGAACCAGTTCAAGAACCAGAGTTCTTTTGCTCGAAAAGGGCTATGTATGATTTTAGCACATCTGCTTCACCAGTGTGGGTGGAAAGACCCAGTAGCATCCTAAGTAATGAAGTCTCTGGGATCTAATGCGTCCTAGCTGACCCCTGAAAATGACAAGCTGGCTGCTGCAATCTTGGTTTACACTGTGTCTGGGCTCAGAGATGAGAGGAAAGGAAGTAAGCCATTAGTGCATTACTGTTAGAGCTACAGCTAATCACTACCCGCTAATCTGGGTAAAGATTGCTAATGCAGGATCAGGTTTCGCCTGCTACTGCTAAACAAACATGACTGCTCAGGACAGCGGACTCTAGATCTGTACTCACGCTCTAAAATACTGTCACAAAAAACGGAGTTGTAAAAAGGTAGAGTTGATTTTCTTCCCTCAGTCCATTCCTTTAGGCAAGGGCGCTGAGCTCAGTGCTGTGAAGGGAACACTTTAGCGAAAAATCGAATTGCACTGTTTTACACCTGAAGATTTCTTAGATTAGACAAAACAGTACAAACAGTCTAATATCATCATCTCTGTATTACCTCATGTATATATATATATATATCATCCGTCATATATATACTGTCATCCGTGTGTGTACAAAAATTCTATTTTAATAAAGATTGGAATCAGTACACAAAGTTATATCACATTATGATCCTTTTTGGTTTTGGTTCTCCTGTAAAATGGCCTGCAAAATCTATAGATCTGAGTCCTCTTGGAAATCTATGGGTCTACCTGGAACGACCAGTACAACGCCAGGGAAGGCATCCACCAAATCTGGACCAACTGACCAATTCTTTAATGCTGCAAGAGAGTCTGGACATTGATGTGCCCTGCATCCAGAAACTTGTCCAGTCCATGGCAAATCCAGTCACAGCTGTTATTGGTGCTGGTGGAGGTGTTACAGGTGATTAGGTAGATTTCAGTCACGGGGGACTCATTTTTGTCTGGTGAGTTTATCGTTTACAATTCGTCTAGCTCTTCACAATCTTGCTTTCAAAGTCCTAATGATACCAAACTCCAGTAAAGCAGTAATGCTAGCTGTCTACAATGGTAGCCCTACATCATTAACTACGTGCTGAAGTTGGTTTGTTTCTATAGTTCACAGTAAATCGTACTGTGCACTTAAACGCATTGACAAGTCCGTGCAACCTTAAGGAAGACCTGGAAGTAGTTTGAGAAAATGTCTGGGAATTTTTTTTTTACCAAAGGCGATTTGGGTGACTATTGATTTCAAGTATATTAGCTATATTAGCTTCAGCACTAAAGAAGCAGAATTTGGACACCACATGCCCTGGTTGATCCACCACATCTGGGGTGAGTGCGGTAATGGTGAAAATATGATCCATGAGGAATTTCACCGATTTTCCCAATGATTAAGATGTAAACAAAGTCGTTCGGAGTGGTTTGGTGTGAAATGCTCTGTTTTAGAGGAACTTGTTTACAGTGGTCTGATGGGAACCAGATTCCGCTTCTAATGCCCCCTTAAGAGCTGCTTTGGAGAAAGTTCCATGACTTTAAAAAGCCACTCCTGGTGGAGGGATACATGCAGAGTGTTGCAAAAGGTTAAACAGTCCCAATCGAAAACTCGGAGAGTAAATACAATGGCTATATTTGTGTTGTTGACATGGTGACCCCTGGTGACCCACCACCACCACCACCACTACTGTGAAGAAATCAGAGTGGCTCCAATCAACCATTTCACAATAAACCACTCGGAATGATTGTGTTTACATCTCAAGTTATCCAGAAATTGGGAAAAATGGGTGGAATTCCCCTTCAAGGCTGATGATAAAGAGCCGACTTCATGCGCGCTGACCCTGATGTTGTTTTTCAGTTTATTGTTAGGTCGTCCTTTCATGAGTGCGGGAAAGGCCACCGGGGAGGGGAAGTGCGGATTTCTTTAGCTTTTATTCGGGCTGTTCTTTGGAAATACAGGAATTAGGTGAAGTCATCAAAGTGGGAAAGCGTTGCTCAACATCATCAAAGACACACGGCATCTCTTCTTTCCAATTCGCCGAAGGGAAACCTGACACTTCCCGTTAGAGCCAGAGTGCATGTGAGTGTGTGATGATAATGATAAAAAAAGAGGGTAGAGTGACAAAGTGGTGACAGTCTTCTTCCTCTTCAGGATGGTCTGCCAACTGTCACTAACACACACACACACACCGACCAACACACACACACACACACTGACACCGACACACACACACACACACACACACACACACAACTACTACCCCTTTTATCTATTACAAACAATGTACTCAAACTTCAAAGCACATCCGTTAAGGCATTCTTCCTCTTTTTCCTCTCTGTTATCTAAAAGCATAACTCCGGGCCACTCGGAGCCATTGTGCTGCCGCTCTAACATACTTTCCCAGCGGACCGGCCTGGCTCACACACTCCAGAGAGAGAGGGAGACAGAGAGAGAGAGAAAGAGAGGGACTTTATCTTCACAAGCATCAGCCTTGACGCTCACATGCGACGCTTTGATGCTATTGTTTGTTTAGCTCATGATGATGATGATGATGATGATGATTTTACAAGGTGCTTTTTTATTTGCTTTGATGCCCACCTCCTTTCATTTATTTGACTTACAATAGATGATATTTTAATAACCACGTCGCTCACTAATGCACTGAACGGCTGCTACGGGGAAATCAGGAACAAGAGCAGGTTAAAGTGGAGGTTCAGCCAGGAAAGCTTACACAGTCTTTTCCCTGTTATCCTCAATGTAGTAGATCAGCCAAGGCATGTTTGGCATCTTCAGGAGCTACAAGGCTGATGTAGCTAACAGTGTAAGCAAGCTGAAATGCCTAAAAGGTTTTATGCACTTTTGCCTCAAACCTGTGTTAAACTATCTTAAATAGTCTTGCTTAAGTAGTTTTTGGCATTGTAAGGCTCACTGTCATCTATAAACACGGACAAAAGTGGCTCATGTCATTGCTAAAATGTAGCACGTAGCAAACGTAGCAGCTATCTATAGTTTTGCCCTCACAGTGTGAGAAACCATGTTTGTACATTTGCCATATTTGCCTATAGGCTATTTGTCCTATTCAAGATTACCTAACAACTTGACACGGTTTGAGGGAAGCGTGTAATGATTTAGGCATGTTAGCACAATGCTAATATGCTCAAATACCCCCGTAAGCTTGGTGACATTAGCCTCCAGTGCAACTAGTGCTGCTAATGCTGAAATGCCTAAATCGTTTTATGCACTTCTGCCTCTTAAACTATCTGACATAGTCTTGCTATAAAGTTGTTTCTTACATTGGCAGGCCTGCTGTCATCTATAAACATGGACAAAAGTGGCTAATGTTGCTAAAACGTAGCATATAGCAGCACATTTTGGAGCCTCAATTTTGTCCTTACACTGTGAGAAACGATGTTTGTATTTTTGCCATATTTGCCTATATATGCCATATTCAAGATTACCTAACACCATGACACAGTTTGAGGGAAGCGTGTGATGATTTAGGCGTGTTAGCACAAAGCTAATATGCTCAAACGTTGCCATAAGCTTGGTGACATTAGCCTCCGGTGCAAAACTAATGCTGCTAATGTTGATTTAGCTTGTAGCTAACAGACAAGCTAAAATGCCTAAATCTTTTCCCACACTTTTGCCTCAAACTTGTATTAAACTGTCTGAAATAGTCTTGTTTAAGTGGTTTCTGACATTGCTGGATGTATTATAATTAATTTATTTTTGTGTTTTATATATGGTTGATGAGTTTACTTTAATGGGTTTGTTTTGTGGAAATTGGTAATCTGGCTAAATCTGCCACATTTACATTATGAAATAATGATGTTCATTAATGTGTACCGTCCCTGTTTACTACAAAATGATTTAAATGAACAAATAAATTGGAGGGTCTCAAAATAATGGCTTATTTTTGACATATTGACTTAATGTCTCAAAAGAATGATTTAGTTTCTCAAGATTTAAAAATCAAAATCATGAGTTATTAAATTTTAAGAAAGCAAGTAAATGGTTCTGGATACTATGTCATTATTCTGAGGTACTAAATCGTTTTTTATGACATAGTAAGTCAACATTTTTGAGAAAATAAGAACTTATTTCAGCAGAGTAAATAACTATAGTGAAAAAAACAAGTCATTAATTTGAAAGTGTGTGTCAATATGTTTAAGCAAATAATTTATAAATAAAAAAATTTGATTAATATTTTGAGACAATAAACCAATATGTTGAACAAAAATAAATAATTATTTTGATGTAGTAACATTTCTACACAGTAAGTCAATATTTTGAGAAAATAAAATTGTATTGTCGCATTAATATTACATTATAATATTATGTATAGAAAATAAGGCATTTTAACACAGTAAATCAATATTATAAGATACTAGGTCCTTATTTTATCATAGAAAGTCAATATGAGCCAAAAATGCATATATATATGAAATATAAAAGGTCATCTCCTTCTAAAGCAGAAAACTGATCTGGCTAATGAGAGCAGAGCACTTTTATGGCTCTACACTGCTACTCGCCTTGCATTCTTCACTCTCCTCGGGCCTGGGCTCCACGCTCAGCTCAGATTGCCTTCGTAAGCATGTATATGCGCATGTGTTAATATTTTATACCGGCTTTGGCAGTATTATCCACACGTCTTGTGCCTCTGCATCGGCGGCCAGATGTCGTTTGAAGTTCACTGATCTCCACTTTGTAGCCGACAACAAACAACACACACTTTTATTACACGCTGGACGTTTGATGCTTTCACATTTACGCTTATAATCCTCTCAACGCTCCACCACGGCCAGACGAGGGAGGGAACAGGACTCCATGTGTGTGGCTCTCGCTGCCCTGAAAGAGTGATGCTTTGAATTGACTTGACTGAGGCACACCAATTCCATGTGAATACAAACTAATACTAACATCACACATAAGTACTTTATAATATAACACGGCCTTGTAGGTTCATAGCTATTGGCTAATACTGTATTTGCATTCATGTCCTTTACACTCACTGTTGAGGTTCTGGGCTCTGGGGTAGTCAGTCCTTAGTTCTGAGAACACCAGCAGCTTCTTTGTTGGATGTGTGTGTCTCCTTTTCTCAGTGAGGAGCTTCCTGAACAGCTACACCTCCTTTCAGACCTCCATAGCGCTGAGGTGTCTTCTTCTCACAGTGGAAGGATGGACAGAGACACCTGTGGATGTTCTCAGACCTGGAGCAAGAGAGGAGCTTGATGGTATCCTCTCTCTCTCAAAGATGAAAGTGCAGTATATCTGATGGGGACAGTTTTGGTAAGTCTACCAGGTCTTCCAGGTGGTTATTAGGAGCTTTTACAGAGGTGGTTCTTGAAAATCTGACCCGAGGATGGCAACGTGGAGGCAGGGAGTTTTGGGCGGGTGGCAATATAAACGTGTAAGTGGAGAAATAGAGGTTGGTGATGGGGTGTGTTCCACGATGGGGGGGCCCAGGATGGTTAAGCCAATTCTGCTGAATACAGTACCAGTAGCTATTTCACTCTGCCCTTAAAAGCAAATTGGGATTGATGCTTCATTGGGGGGTGGCGGGGGGTGCAGTGGGACTGAAGAGTTGTTCCTCCAATAGCAAAACAACTCAACCCCTAAAGGTGCACATATCTGCCCCATAGGAAGGTGGAAGATGTGGTAGAAATTTTAGGGCAACCATCTAGGGTGGCCAATCAGATGTTAGGACTTGCTCTGGCCACCAAGTACTCACCACTCATCTTCTAAACTGCTTAATATTGACATTGGTGAGACATCTGAATGATTCAAGGACAGGCCTTATCACTGTACCTGACTGACCCAACAGCCACAATGGTGGACATTCAGTGAGCAGTGTCTTGGAGTGACTCATAATGGCAGCAGATCATCTTCAGTGATGAGTCTCACATCATACATCCAGAAGGCCTGGTGTCACTCTACTAAGTCACTGTGTGAGAATGTTCAAGCTGCACGGGATGTATTATCACAGGACACCATAAAGAACCTCTACAACTCCATGCCGAGGGCTCCATCACAAGCTCTCAAAATGCCTAGGATTTGCAATGTTTACGGTTGCTCAAATCCATCTAACCGAGAACCCCTGTGGAGCTTTTGGCGTCCCAAAAGTTGTTGTTCATGAGCAAGCAATAATGCAAGTAATTGACCCAAATATGGCTTCATCTGTGGTCAGTATGAGGCTGAAGTTTCTTGTTTGGACTTTTCCATCCCACCTTAAATGATGCAGCAGTTACACTCTGGCGCCTGCTGCCCCACTTAAGGTGGAACGGTAAAACTGGTGACTTAGGCTATATGAGGTTGTAAGGAGCAGATGGCGTGAGGAGTAGTGAGGAGCGGAGTATGGTATTTTGCATAGGTCATCTGTGGGTGAGCACCGGTGATGGGTTTAAAACACTAGCACCAACGCTTACATCAGGGTTACAATAGTTACACAGAAGACAGGCCAACATAAATAACTTAACCTGCCATGGAGCAGCAACGAGCTGCAATGACTTCTCCGTCTTGCTTCACAATGATCCGCGTATTTAGGGGCCTTTCTCAGGAGCTTTGAGAGCGTTTAATGTTGTGTAACGCTCATGCCGTGAGGCGCCACAACGGTGAATGTTTGTCGCTAGTTTAATCCACGGGACAATAAAAGAAAACCACACGACAGTCTTGGTAGAGCACCTTGATACCGGGGTTGACCCCACTGCTTACAAAATAGCTGCATGCCTCAGTACTCCTGTATGCCTTCATTTGTTTTACTGAGTAGAAGGGCGTCTGGAGGACACGGCAGCTCTTATATATCTGCTGCCTCAATAGCAGCTAATCTTTCGGTTCGCCTGAAAAATGGCTCTCCATAATATAAACATCACGTCCGATATGTGTCAGACCGTCTAACCTAGCACCGTACTGGTCTCATCCATTCTGCCTTTCGCTTCCTGCCCTCTGTCTGGATTTCACGCATCATCGGAATCACGTGAATGAAAAACTTCCTAGCACAAAACCGAACCGCACCATTAAATATGTGGGATGTTATTATGCCTGTTAATAATACCGTCTGCTTTTGTGTTGTAACCCCTTTCTAAAGGCCCCCTAGTGGCCATTCTGTTGGTACACCCTTGACAAACATTCTTTATTAAGAACCATGAGTTCTAAGTAGAACCATTTCATGTTTAACTGTTTTTTCGCATGCTAAAACGGTTCTTCAGATTGGTGGAGAATGTTGGGCCTTTTCCACCAAAGTGGAACGGGTTCCATTCCAGTTTGTGCACCTAATTATGAACCATTCACCAGCCGAAAATTAACAGGGTTGGAAATTAATTTCCAGCTGGAACCAAGGAATAGTAGGTCCTTTAGCACAAACCATGTCAACAACCTCTTCTACGTCATCTTATCTCCAGTGGTTGATCCATGCTTGCTGTCTGGATCAAACAAACAAACATCCGGAATAACAGCCCAAACGCGCTCAGGTAATCTATACGCTCCCCCATCTTGGTGCCGTATACTTTGACATTCCAATAAAAATAAAAACCAAGATACTACGAAGCCTGAATGGGACGAGTTCGAGAATCAGGGTTCTTTTGGTCAACAAGGGCTATATGTTGTTTTCTGAATTGGTTCTACATAGCACCATAAGGGGTTCTTCTATTGTTATGATGTCTTTGATGAAGCTTGCAACAATAAAAGAAGAACCCTTTTAGCTGCTATGCAGAACCTTTTTCAAAGTGGTTTTATATAGAACTGAATACAGCACAGTTTTTACTGATCTG
Organism: Semaprochilodus insignis; assembly: GCA_034552555.1. Classification (NCBI taxonomy): domain Eukaryota; kingdom Metazoa; phylum Chordata; class Actinopteri; order Characiformes; family Prochilodontidae; genus Semaprochilodus; species Semaprochilodus insignis. The sequence continues at coordinate 75 of JAVGWN010000060.1, read as the reverse complement.
ATCCGAAGAACCATTTTGAAAAATGTTCTGGATAGCACCAAAAAGCTTTCTTCTTATATTGTTACAAGCTTGACA
>JAVGWN010000059.1:17749-36349 GCA_034552555.1 Semaprochilodus insignis | reverse complement strand
TGGACTGTCTTGGGGAGGGGTGCGGGCTGAGAACCGGTCTGAAGACCTCTGCTTTGGTGTGTTACAGGTTAAGACATTATCTCTCTGCAGTAATCCGTCATGCGAGTGAGTTCTTGTTGGGTACAGGTCAGACCTAGTTAGACCTGATAAAGTCAGTTCTCGAAGTCATGGGTACGGGTCAGGTTTGTGCTTTAACTGTATGAAGACCTCTTGACCATATCTTTATTTTGATTTTTTAACCAGCCACGCTTTACTGTACGTTAACATACGACTGTCATGATCATCCAGTATCTGAACTGTGCTAGCAGCAGCAGCTAACTGGATGGTCAAACGTGCATATGCTATGGGTCAATTAGGAGTGGAGAAGGCCAGGTTCTACTGTGGGAGCCCAGCGTATTTGCAAAAATGCATCCTAAATGACCTGTTTCTTATACATACCTGGTGCTTTTATAACAATAGAATGCACCTGGACAAATGGCCTGTACTTTTATAGTCAACCAAAAATGCTTAGAATCTAGATTAGATTAGATTAGATTAGATTAGATTCAGCTTTATTGCCATTATGCAGAGTACAGGTACAGAGCCAATGGAATGCAGTAGTGCAGGTACAATACAGGTACAGTAGCCAATGAAATCTAGTACTTTTCCTTCATTAGAAGTAATAAGACTTTTCAGGAGCTGAAAACTTGCTGTTTTTCTCACAAGCTTAACTTCATCTGATAGATAGATAGATAGATAGATAGATACTTTATTGATCCCAAAGGAAATTTAGCAGCCAGTAGCTGTTACACAATTACACAATACAGCACGGTAATACAATACAAAAAAAGGTTGTACAGTATGAACATAAGTAACATAAGTAAATAGCGACTCAGCAAATTAACTATAAACTATATATAATACAGTCTGCTATAGAAATATATACTAGAAAGTCTATCTACACGGATACAAAAATCACTGTAGATAACATTAGAAAATCTAAAAATATGTGAAAATATGAAACGCCTGAAACGCCTTGCTGGAATTCCAGCCCTTTTTTCTGTTACAAGGTGATGTCATCTCGTAACACAGTCCTTATTGCCCGCCTACTGGCAAGCTTGACACACCCTCACACACAGAGCTAAACCAGTAAAGTCTGACCACTCTGAAACCAGTCCACTGCAGTCTGGCTTGCAAAGGCAGTTTACCAGCTTGTTCTACCGGACTTTCAGGATCTGACTTTTTTTTTGTGTAAGTAAGTACCGGCTCCGCAAAAAACTATTAACTATAAACTATAAATAATACAGTCTGCTGTAGAAATATATACTACAACGCCTGTCTACAAGGATACAAACAAACTGTAGGAAACATTAGAAAATATAAAAATATGTGAAAATATGCATTAAGATCCTGGAGATAAATAAAATGTGTGAATCGGGGTCTCTTTTGGTTGATTTATAGAAGTCCAGGGATGGAAAGGCCATTTTAAAGTGTATTTCAATGTCAAAATGGCATTTTAGGACAAAAAAAGCAAATAAGCAGGGCAAATAAGCAGGGCTCCCCCAGGAGCATGCAATTGAAGCCCAAACCTGGCCCGTACCCATGACTTCAAGAACTGACCTGATCAACCAACCAAAGCTACCTAGATAGCAGCAGTCTTGAAGGGCGAGAGGCTGGCAAATACATGTCATATTCCACTTACATGCTATTAGTTTTGCTCATCGTACCTGCTAGAGAACAATCGGCCATTTTTTCATGTACAGGGTCACAGGTCTCTGCTGTGGCCACCAGGTCAATACTGGATATGCGTCTGATCCAGATCCTCATATGGAAGAGGCTCAAATCTGATTTGAAAAGATCAGGTTATTCTGTGATGTGGTCGTGGCGGAAGTTCTGTAAAATTCATGCGCAGATGTTTCTACTCGTTCTGCTCCGGTGTATTGCTGCACTGCCATATTGTCAGTGTCGATCTTCCAGTGAGATGCCCATGTCAGCTCTGGTATAGCACCTGAAACCCCAAGTGCTGCTGCAACACTTCCTCTCCCAACACGCCCCTCCCCACCCGTATTTGTTGTGATACTTTCAACTCTGTTTTCTTCTCGGGTTTTCTCAGCTTTGAAAGCGGAGCTTTCACGTGTTACTGAAACCCTCACTTGATGCCAAGTTCTCAAAGGCTGCCATTGATCTAGCAGTCAAAGGGAAAGCTTTGGAACTCCTCTCTGATCAACCATCCCACTCACCTCAACTCTCTCCCTCTGTCTCTCTCTCTCTCTCTCTCTCTCTTTCTCTCTCGATCTCCCTTTCCCTTTCTTTCGTACTCTTACTCTCCATGGCAGGGAGCATCACTCCTCGCATCCGAACTCCAGAAACTGGGTCAGACGATGCCATCAAGAACATTTTGGAACAGGCGAAGAAGGAGATCCAGTCCCAACGAGGAGGTAAGAGTTCTGTTCTAGAACTAGAGTGGCCCCACAAAGTGTTCGGACGTTGCTGCCATGCCTAAAAATAGATTACGCTCACTGTGTGTGTTAATAAAATGCTAAAGCGAGTCCGCAAAGATAGAGAGCCCAAAGTTCTAAAGGCCTGAGTACACACCAGACAGAGAAACGCTCGCCCACAGAAACCACGTTTCTCAGCAACCTGAAACGCCTTGCTGGAATTCCAGCCCTGTTCTCTGTTACTAGGTGATGTCATCCCATAACAGTCCTTATTGCCCACTTACTGGCAAGCTTGGCACACCCTCACACACAGAGCTAAACCAGTAAAATCTGACCGCTCTGAAACCAGTCCACTGCAGTCTGGCTTGCAAAGGCAGTTTGAGTCTACCAGCTTGTTCTACCGGACTTTCAGGATCTTGCATTGTAAGAACAGCCACAGCAGAGTGGGGGTGAAGCTTGTAGTTGGATGCCGCTCTGGTGAGCTACTCCCAACCCTTACAGATGCTGGAATACCAGGGTCTGTTTGTTTCTCCAGTTCCGAAGATCTCCCAGTCTGATAGCCCTTTTCCACCAACATGGAGCTGGTGCCAAAATCTCGAAAAAACTGGTTTGTGGCCGGTTTGTGGCCGGTGCTCGTGGAAGCCCATTCAACATTCCGTCTTCTATTGAGCTAAAATGTGAAGCACTCAAAACATCTGCCATTTAATCCGTGCAGGAGATCCGTAATGTGGGAACCACTACAGACAGCTAAGAACCTTAACGTGCTGCTTTATAATAGTCCACCTTCATAACGGAGTCGTCCTGCACGTAATCACTGTCTGTGACGGTCCCTCTGGGCTGAGCACAGACGCTGAAAGAGCTGGTTCTGGATGGTGAGATATACGCCGTCAAAGCAGGAAGTACAGTCTGCACTAGAAGAACATGATCCACCATGTTGGTTTCATGTGCTGACCGCCCACATCCAGATCTCTCGGCTCTCAAACCAGTGGAAAGGGTGGCCGTTCTTAACAGGTTCAGTAGAGCCTGGGAACCAGCACAGGCACAAGCACTGGCACTTTGTTGGTGGTAAAGAGATGTGAGAGTAAGAGGTTAGGAACAAACTGAGAGCCACCAGCTCTGGAATAATAACATAAGTTAATAAAACACACAGGGAAGGAAGCAATAACAGTGTGAAGACGTCTGCCAAAGGGTCTGAATTCCCAGGGCTGTTTCCCCCGGTGCTGAGTTTCATGTAATATATGAATCATTCATACAGCATGTTAATACTTCTGACATGTAGACTTTAAATATGTAACTTTGTTTCAAGCAGTTAGTCTTTTTAGATTATTCAGACTTTTAAACAAATCTGCATCCCAGTGTCCCGTTAATCTGCCCGTGCACTCACTTTATGAAACATTAAATAATACATGATGTCCTCAAGCAGACTTGGGTTCAGTATGTCCTGCGCGCTCGTGGTAGGACTTTAAATGGAAATGAATATCCACTTAGGCATAGTGTGTGAAAGTAGTACATCATGCCCACATGTATTTTTAGAAAGTATAGGTCAAACACTAAATTAGCACAGCTTATGCAAGTGTACTTTTCAAACGCATATTGAACCGGGAGGAGGAGTGAAGTGAGATAATAGATCTGAGGTTCACTGTCGAGGTTTCATTGCGCTGGCATAACGTTTGTATGCTGCCCCAGAAGACGTGACTGTGCACCGGCCAAATTAGCCCCATTGTTGGATGGATATTAAGACTTACACTATATTGCCAAAAGTATTCACTCACCCATCCAAATCATTGAACTCAGGTGTTCCAATCACTTCCATGGCCACAGGTGTGTAAACCCAAGCACCTAGACATGCAGACTGCTCCTACAGACGTTAGTGAGAGAATGGGTCGCTCTCAGGAGCTCAGTGAATTCCAGCGTGGTACCGTGATAGGATCCCACCTGTGTAACAAGTCCAGTCGTGAAATTTCCTCCCTACTAAATATTCCACAGTCGACTGTCAGTGGGATTATAACAAAGTGGAAGCGATTGGGAACGACAGCAGCTCAGCCAGGAAGTGGTAGACCATGTACAGTGACAGAGCGGGGTCAGCGGATGCTGAGGGGCATAGTGCACAGAGATCACCAACTTTGTGCAGTCAGTGGTAGCACTGTACTTTACAGATCGGTAATAAGTAGGTAATGATATGGTGATTTTTACGGTAACAAGTTGTATTTAATCATTAATTTAATCCTAGTTGTTACTAAATAATAAATCAGAAATTGTAGTGGTAATAAGGCCATTATAACATAATGGTAACAAGCTATACTCTCCTAAAAATTGCCTGCTTATTATATACTTCTTAATGTATAATAAGTGAACAATTGTAGTGGTAACAGGGCAGTAATGTAATAGAAACACAATGGTAACAAGCTGTACTCTCCCAACAACCATATGCACATATTCTACACATTAATAATTGAAAAGAGAGTCATTGTATCAGTATTTAGTAATAACATGGTAAAATAACAGTGAAAAGTTTTATTTACCTAAAAATGACCTGCTAATTTATAGTTCTTAATGTAGAGAATATTAATAATTGTATGTACATGTAATGTATGTAATATGATGTTAGGGTTATTATTACCCAAAAACCCCCAAAAATATTTATACATATACATAACAGGTGAAACAGGTGAGAAATAAAACAGAAACAGGTAAATTAGTATTCTACAGCCCTGATACCACTGAATTACAGCAGAACTACCGTATTGATTTTTGGGGTAATAACCCTAACATTATATTACATACATGTACTCAATTATTATTCTCCATTTATACAGTCAGATGGTTCTTTGAGTGATCATAGCTCTGCATAGAAACATTGGCTTTACTAAAGAACCCAGTAAGAACCATTTTTATGAGGGATGTATGCTTATAATCACACTTTAATTAATATCTCATGGTGTATGAAGCATATTGTAATAAAATGCCTATTACAGTGGGCTTTCTTCTGTCTGCATGTTGCTATAAACATTTTATTATAAATCAGAAAAGTGATAAATGTGCTCACTAACTCTAGATGTGATGGAAGAAGGAGGCAGGGCTGTTGATAGCTGTTATGGTGGAAGTCAACAAATGATCACAGTGGAATAGAGGAGTGTGGAAAATAGGGCTGCCCTCTAGATGTTGGAGACCCTTTAAGTCGACTGACAACAGTGACAAGTCTGGAGGAGCTTTTGAAGAAGAGAATCTGAACAAATTAAAGCTAATTCTGCTCGTCATTTAGTCAGACATCCAACACTGCTTCAAACCAGTGAGCTGACTTTCGTTTTAGACATAATGGCTGTTTGCGGTGAAGGAAAAACGGACCGAAGACGTTTGTTTTATTATAATTCCATTATTTTAGACCCTAAATTACAGATATTTTTATTTATTCGTTTACAGCTAAGATTATTTTTATTTAAAGATAAGTACAGTCACTTAACATGCCTGCCGATAAACGAGGAATAATTACTTCAGTGCGGGTGATATAATAATTAAACGGTTTCAGGTCTACCGTTCTTCTTTTCATCTAAAAATAATTTAAATATTGACTAATTTGGTTTTATTTAGGAGTTCATTATTTATGAGAGATGAAAGACGAAGGGTCATCCTACTGAAGAAGCTGTTAAAAGTGAAATTATAATGACAGGCTAGAAGCGCTAATGTTTAGCATAAATACGTGCTGCTGCCCGACGCTATATTCTGTAATTAAATCAGGCTCCAGATCGTTCATCATACGCCACGTCTCTTTTAGTTCAGTAATATGATCCTGTGACTCTGCTGACTTTCTAAATGAGGACATCAGATCTGAACCGTATGCAGATTGATTTACTGATTACTAGATAATATATATGGAGAAAACACATGAACGAATAGTCGAATCGTCGGCCAGGACGGGCCAATCCGATTCGACTGACAACATTCTGAGTTGGGTACAGCCCTAGTGGAAAACTCCTCCAGGGCAGGTTAGAGCTTCCTGAAGTTAGTAGCAACTTTGTCATATCGGTCAGCCCTAATTCTTACCTGTGTGTATGTTCAGGTGACGGTAAGTCCTCCCTGGGCGGTTCCTCTGGCCGCAGCAGCAGCGGTGGAGGCAGTAACTCAGACGACACCATTAAGAGCATCCTGGAGCAGGCACGGCGGGAGATGCAGGCGCAGCAGCAGGCTCTGCTGGAGATGGAGGTCTGTGGCCGGACGCCCACCGGAGACCGCCTGGGCCCGCAGGACCCATCCAAGAGCCTGCCTGGCCCCATGCCCACCTACATCAAACAGGAGGAGGGCGGTCCCGTGGCCGTGTGTGCTGCCAACCCTATCGGCAGCCCTCAGACCCCTCTAAGTGTGCTGTCCCCTGCCGCCTTCGTCCAGAACATCATTCGCAAGGTCAAGTCCGAGATAGGAGAGGCCGGGACCTATTTCGACCAGCACTGGTCAGTCGAGCGGGGGTCAGTGATGATGGCCGCAGGCGCTGTGTCTCACCCTTTCAACTCCGTCTCACCCTCACTGTCCTCTTCCTCCTCCACCGGACACTCCTCCTCCGTGCCTCGGGCCTGGCCACGGACCGAAAATGGTGACTGCACGCCCGGGGCTGAGGAGGCTGTGGAGGACGAGCCCCTGCTTGGACGTCCCGTGGAGGTAAAGGTGGAGCCAGAGGTGTCTGTTAGCGGGGAGCCTCCCTGCGGAGGAACGAGGATGGGCTACTACCCCTCTTACATCCCACGCACCCTCAAGCCCACTGTGCCGCCGCTGACCCCGGAGCAGTATGAGATGTACATGTATCGAGAAGTGGACACTATCGAACTGACCCGGCAGGTGAAGGAGAAGTTGGCCAAGAACGGCATCTGCCAGAGGATCTTTGGAGAGAAGGTAGGTCACTGTGTGATAGTGGCAGACTGCTGGTGTACTTGCAGGTTCTGCCTTTACTTCCCTAATTTCCGAAAATAACATGAGACTCAGGCAGAGACGTAGACGCTGGAATGTTCTAAATGATAGGACACTGATATTAAGAATAGTCGCAAACTCAGAATATATCTATTAATGACCTCTAGCATAGTTCGTTCTCGTCCCGAACAACAACTTAGTAAATGCAATATACAGACAAGGGTTAATTTAATACAGTGCGCTTCTAGAACAGTGGTTAACACAAATCAGTCGCTTCAGACTTTGGAACAGCACTTTACAAAGTGGCAGAGTTTTGATTCTTGCACTTTTGTTTGACTTTGGACTCCAAGTGATACTTTGCTGCCACCTAGTGGTGGATCGGAGTCTTCACTAGAGACTTGAAAACCACTAATGATGAGTTCTATTTCTTAGTGGTGATGCATGTTACCTCTTCGGCTTTGCGGTTTATCTAATGATAATAATAACAATAGTAATAATAATAATAATAGTAATAATAAATGCCCATATATACTATTAATATATACTATTATATACTAATAATAAATGCCCATATATACTATTAGATGTGTAACACATATAATGCATTATTATTATTATTATACACTGTCTGGCCAAAAAAAAGGTTCACCACCTGGATTTAACTAAGCAAATAGGTAAGAGCCTCCCATTGGATAATTACTGTATGGGTGATTATGTTTCAGCTGGCAACAAGTTATTTAACCCTAACTGATGCAGTGAGTAGCTTCTCATTTGTTAAACAACCCTGTGGAAAGACACGTCCTGTGGTCGTGGAGAAGATGTTCATCTGTTTCAAAAGGGTCAAATTACTGACATGTATCAAGCAGAGAACACATCTAAGGAGATGCTGAAACTACCAAAATCGGGTTAAGAACTGTCCAACATGGCCCCAAATCACTCGGAAAGACGTCCATCGGTTCCACTGACTTACATTAAAGTTAAATGAGGTTTTTGCCCTCTCCTGTAAAGACTTGATTTTGGAGATACTTGTTTTTTTGGACAGTGATTTTCAAAATGGTGGTTGTGATTAATCGATTTTATGCTATATCATATAATTATAGATCATATATCAGGTTCCTTAACAAGCTGTGAGCCTTTCACCGATACCGTTGCACTCTGGTGCTCTGTTATTATTAATATATCATATCACTGCTATGGACAATATCACTGAGTCACTTGTATTTCCTCTCTCTCCCAGATTATCTCATATATTGTACATATCAGAGAGTTCCTACATGGACCCCTCCTTTCTGTGTATATTCTGTATTTTGTGTATTTTGTGTGTATTTAATATCTCTCTGTTTATTTAGTAAGTTTAGTTAGTATGTATGTTAGTGCTGCCCTGCTGTAGAGTATTAACCTGAACCTCGCCTCAAACATTTCAATTCATAAATGTCTTGACATGTTGTGCAAATGACAGATAAACTTAAATTTGAACTTGAAACTTGGAATGCAAGAAGCTCTTCATGATATTCCGAACAGGTGCTTGAAATCTTTAATAGTATTTGTATTTAAATATTAGTTTTGTAAGACAACTCAAAAGTTATGGCACATTTAGGTTTTATCTGTTACACTCAGCAAATACATAGAGACCATATACTAGAGTTACTGATAGAATCTCATATTTAACGCTATAGAGGATGTATTAATCTATGTTCACCCTGGAAATCAGTGTCTGACTGTTTCTGATTGGTTTCTGCAGGTGCTGGGCCTCTCACAGGGCAGTGTCAGCGACATGCTGTCCAGGCCCAAGCCCTGGAGCAAGCTCACCCAGAAGGGCAGAGAGCCTTTCATCCGTATGCAGCTGTGGCTTCTGGACCAGCTAGGCCAGGGTCTCAGCCAGCAGCCCAACCACAGCCATAACCAGGGTGAGTTTATTCAGACAGAGGTATTACTCCAGTATTCCGGTAGGGCTCCGGAAGCTTGACGTATGGAGCACTTCAACATTAAATTCCGGGTATCGCATGACGACTAATTGCAAAACTGTCTCCATCCTCAGATAAAAGTCCGGTGACGACTCGCTCGTCTCCGTCCCCTCCCCCCAGCCCAGAGGAGAGTCACCCCAGCCTGCCCCTGGAACCAGTCAGCTTAGCCCTAGAGAGCAGCAAGGAGAACCAACACCCTCAGCAAGTGGAACCACACGGAGGAAAGACCACCCCAGGCATGCTGCCTACCCAGCAGCCCCACACACCACTGGGCATCCAAGAGCTGGTAGCTATGTCCCCAGAGCTGGACACTTATGCCATCACCAAGAGAGTGAAGGAGGTGCTGACGGACAACAACCTGGGTGAGCTCCGCAGTTTTGCATGGGTTGAGATACGTGTAGGATGTAGACCATGAGCTAATTTCAGGTCAGTGTTGAGTATAAAGATTAGATCCATATAGGGGTGTTCGGATTTTATGAGGAAAATCTTTATTATTGTATATATACAGTCATATGCTAAAGTTTGGTTTCACCAGTCACATAATATTTCAGTTTTTAATTGAAAACAGGTACACATACTCTTCAGAAAACAGCTTTAATCCAGAACTACTGTTTATTTACTGAAATAAACATAGTGGAAAAATAATACAGTGTTAAATATGGGTCTAGATTGTTGTTTTATTGTTTTCTAATAAGTTCAGCTCAGCAAATTAATAGAAATCGCTCTATTATAGAGATGTGTTAACTTTAACTTTAATCAACAATATGTGTTTAAACTTTTGTATACCACTGTAAATGTGCTACACTGCAAAAAACAAGGCAAGTAAAATCATCTTATATCTAGTTTATATATCCTAAAATTCTTATTTTGAGATTACTACTGCTTACTAAAATCAGTTAAAACAAGTAAAAGCTTTACTTTTAATTTTAAATAAGATAAAGATAAGACATATTAACTAGATATAAAATCATTTTACTTGGGAAAATAATATAAATTTTGGGTTGGCCAAAAAATTAATGTAAATCACATACAAATGTTTGAAAATCAGTACAATAAATTTAAAATGAGCTTACAACAATCTCAAAATGAGAATTTTAAAATATATAAACTATAAATAACTAGATCTCGTTTTTTTGCAGTGTAGTTTGCATCAGTAATGGCCACTATAAGTTTACTTGGGAAAATAATATAAATAAAATATGGCCTAGATTGTTTGTTTTGTTGTTTTCTAATATGTTCAACTCAGCAAATAAATACAAATTACATTTTACAAAGGGTGTGTAAACTTTGACTTAGACATGTTCTACAGCTGTAAATGTGATTCTGGCAAGTAAAATCATGTTATATCTAGTTTATATATCTTAAAAAAAGATTGTTGTAAGCTCAGTTTAAGATTTTTTTTTACTTTTTTTAAATTATTTTTGTAAGACAAAATTTTCTGAGCAGATAATTTTACTTATTTTAAGAAAAGTTTTTGAAACAGGCCAAATTATCTGCCAAAATAGTGATATATCAGATATATCAACTAAATATAAGATCATTTTACTTGGAAAAAATAATATAGCATAAAATATTGGTCTAATTGTTTGTTGTGTTGCTCTGTAATATGTTCAACTCATAATAGAAATGACATTTAACAGAGGACGTGTCAACATTGACTGAACTTTGACAATCAACAAAATATGTTCAAACTTTCTTATACAACTGTAAATGTATTGCACTGCAAAAGGTCCTGGCAAGTAAAATTTTCTCATGTCTGGTTTATATATCTTTAAAATTCTCATTTTGAGATTGTTGTAAGCTCAGTTTAAGATTATTGTGCTTATTTCAAGATATTATTTGCTTGTTTTAAGTCATTTTAGTAAGCCAAATTTTCTCACTATACTGACAGATAATTTTAAGAAACGTGTTTGAAACAGGCCACATTATCTGCCAATATAGTGAGAAAATTATTAATTTATTATTAATTTTAAGATTAAGATTCAGTACTAACTAGATATGTAATTGTTTTACTTAAAATAAATAATATAGCATAAAATATGGCCTAGATTGTTTGTTTTATTGTTTTCTAATATGTTCAATTCAGCAAATAAATAGTAATTACATTTATTACAGAGGATGTGTTAACTTTGACTTATATTCACATGTTATACAGCTGTAAATGTGTTACACTGCAAATAATGAGATCTTGGCAAGAAATATTATCTTGTATCTAGTTAATCACCTTGAAATTCTCATTTTGAGATTGTTGTAAGCTCAGTGTTATTTTTCTTATTACCAGATTTTTTTTTACTTGTTTTAAGTCATTTTAATAAGCCAAATTTTCTGACTATATTGGCAGATAATTTTGCTTATTTTAAGAAATCTTCTCACAACATAGTGAGAAAATTTGGCCAAAAAATTAATGTAAATCACATACAAATGTTTGAAAATGAGTACAATAAACTTAAAATGATCTTACAACAATCTCAAAATGAGAATTTTAAAGTATATAAACTATAAATAACTAGATCTCGTTTTTTTGCGGTGTAGTTTGCATCAGTAATGGCCACTGTAAGTTTATGTGCGTGTGATTTCAGGTCAGCGTCTGTTTGGTGAGAGTATCCTAGGCCTGACTCAGGGCTCAGTTTCAGACCTGCTGTCCAGGCCCAAACCATGGCACAAGCTGAGTCTGAAAGGCCGGGAACCATTTGTCCGCATGCAGCTTTGGCTCAATGACCCACACAACGTGGACAAGTTGAGGGACATGAAGAAAATGGAGAAGAAAGGTGAGCAGCTCTTTTACACGAGCTCGTGTTTCAGAATAGAAGAGAAGCACACAGACATGCTGTTAAAGGTACAGTGCCCGTCTCTGGGGCAGTGCCCTATAAATTACAGCCTGTGTACCCTCAGGCACAAGCACTTCGCCCTTCTCAGCTAAGAAAAGGTACGCATTAACACCTTTTGTGTTCTGTTGAGGGTATTTTTATGTCAGTTCTACCCAAAAGAACGGAGATGAACCCGAGTGGTATTCTTCGCTTGTGTTAGATACTTTTACAGTTCATCAATAAAAAATACACTGAAAAAAAAAGATATTCTGGCAGCTAAAATGATCTTATATTTATCTATTAGATCTTATATCCAACAGATAAATTTAATACATGTATTGCACTTATTTACAGACATTTTTACTTGTTTTAGGTGATTTTAGTAAGTCCTTACTAAATTGCCTCACTTTATTGGCAGATAATTTGGCCTGTTAACAGAACATTCTTAAAATAAGCAAAATTATCTGCCAATAAAAAATATCTGGAAATAAACCTTCTTAAAATTAGCTGACAACTATCTCAAAATTGGTATTTTAAGATTTGGTTTTGCTCTGGAGCTAACAAGAACACTGCAAAAATTGGTATTTTGATCTTATATCAAAAAAGTAGAAAGTATCTTATATCTAGCTGATATATCTAAAAATTCTCCTTTTGAGACTCTGGATCATTTTAAGATTGTTTATCTTATTTCCAGGCAAGTAATTATAGCGAGTCAAATTTTCTCACCGTATTGGCAGATAATTTGGCCTGTTTTTATTTTAATTTTATCTGCCAATACAGTGAGAAAATTTGGCTTACTAAAATGACTCAAAACAATTAAGAATACCTGGAAATAAGATAAATAATCTTAAAATGATCTTACAGTGAGAACTGTTAGATATATCGACTAGTCATAAGGTAATCTTACCTGCCAAGGTATCATTTTTGCAGTGAAAATGTAAAGATCTGAACTTGTAAGTACCAGTAAAACATTCCAAAAGTTTGAAAGGAATCGCCTTAATTAATAGCTGTAACAGAATCATGAGAATTTAAACTCAGTTTCTACCAGTTTTAAAGTATTTAGTTAAATCTGAAACACGAAGTTAAAACAAAATACTGTAATAAATACCAGAATTTGAAAGAGCTGGTAAACTTTATATGATCATTAGTGGAGATTCATTACAAAAATAATTTCTTGGCAAGTAAAATTATCTTGTATCCACTTGATATTTCTTAACATTCTGATTTTAAGATTCCTTTAAGCTAATTTGTAAGGTGATTTATATTATTTCCACTCAATTATAGTCAGCCAACATTTTTTTTATTAAAAAACATTGTATCTTGACAAGTAAAATGATCTTTTTTGTTGATATACGTTAAAAATCCAATTGTAAGATTGCTGTAAGCTACTTTTAAGGTTATGTAACTTTTAACTTTAACTTTTTGCTTGTTTTAAGTGATTTTAGTAAGCCGTGTTTCTCGCTATGTTGGTATCTAATTTTACTTATTTTAAGAAACATGCTTGAAACTAGCCAAATCAACTACCAGTATATTGAGAAAATTTAATTTACTAAAATCACTTAAAGCAAGCAAAAATGTCTGGACATACTAATCTTAAAATTAGCTTACAACAATCTTAAAATGGGAATTTTAACATATATCAACTAGACAATTTTACTTTGCAAGATACAATTTTTTTTACGTGGAAAGGTAGACCAATAAAGTTAGAAAACTGGGCTTACTATAATTACTCTACTGAAAATAAGATAAATAATCTTAAAATTAGCTTACAGCAATAAAAAACTACATAGAAATGAGGTTATAAAATCTTAAAGCAGCTTACAACATCACCCAAAAGAGAATTTTAATATATACGAAATAGATATAGGATCATTTTACTTATCAAAATATATTTTTAAGAGTGAAGCTAACAAATTTGACTAGCAAGTAAAATAACCCCAGTGCAAAACCAAAGAAGCAAATATGTCTCTGCCAATTCCCCGCATGTGCTTAAGGGAAGAACTGTGTCAATTCGATTTTCGGCCAAACCATCCCTTTAGAAACGTATCAGAATATGAAGAAAAATGAAAATAATGCTTTTCTTTATCATGCCTCTGTGTGTATATGCCTCTCTCGTAGCTTACCTGAAGCGCCGGTATGGCCTGTTGAGTCCGGGCTCAGACAGCGACTCTCCTGGTGCACGGTCCGACTGCATCAGCCCAAGCTTGGTCCCAATGGACCTGTGCCCTTTCAGCCAGGCCAAGAAGCCCAGAGTGGTTCTAGCTGCTGAGGAGAAGGAGGCATTGAGGAGAGCTTATCTACAAGAGCCCTACCCCTCCCAGCACACCATCGAGATGCTGGCCACTCAGCTCAACCTCAAAACCAACACAGTCATCAACTGGTTCCACAACTACAGGTCAGAAATGAACTGAGGTTTAATACAGCTAGTACTGTACATTTGTTAGCCTGAGGAGAACATACCGAAGAATGAACCTCTGTGCAGTGAAATGTTAGGAGGATGCAGAAACAGCTTAAACTAAGCCTAAGACTAAGATAAACTATGGAAGTCAAAATTCCAAATTCTGAAGAAGTCAAATGGATTTATCAAATACATTTCAAAATGCAGAAAAATTTATTTCTGCTACATATGCACTACCAAAAATTTGGATACACCCCTCTAACAGGATGTAGTTGGTGATCTTAAAGACTCTACAGTCGTACACTGAACAGCTCCAACTGATGAGAGTCTGAACCAGTACATACCTGATATACCACATATCCTCTTGATGTACCACAGTATGATATTTCTCCATATCTCCACCTCTAATATATATTTAGTGGTGTAAAAACTTTGATCTCTTTTTCTGCACAGTGTAAAAGCTCTAGTTCTCCTTTCAGTTTAGTGAATATTCATGAGGGACCGACCAATAGAATTGCTCCAAACCTGCTTAGAAATAAACCTTGTTCTATCAGCTCCACTGCAGGTTAAGAAAGCTGGTTCATCCTCCTGTAAAGCTCCATTCTGGAGGGTTTTAAGGTGGACTGTATAATTCCATGAGTGCTAGTTTATAGTTGTTGTCTTCACTTTTATTCTACAGTAAAGCTTTAAGATACACAGAAGGAGAACCTGCTATGAGGAGGCGGGTCTAAACTTTTGACTGATATTGTATAACCTCATTAGCTACATGATAACAATAAGAATTAATTTATTGGACTGTTGGATGGTATATGCAGTACACTGCAAAAACAATATCGTGGCAAGTAAAATTATTTTATTTCTAGTTAAAAATATCTTCTCATCAAAATTCTCATTTTAAGATTATTTATCTTATTTTCAGGTATGTGTTTACTTGTTTTAAGTGATATTAGTAAGACAAATTTTCTCACTGGATCGTTTGGCCTGTTTCAAGCACGATTCTACAAAATGTATGTCAGTTAAATATCTGCCAATATAGCTACAGAGATACCTGGAACATGTAACAATTATCTGAAAACAATCTTAAAATGAGCTTACAGCAATGGGTATTTTAAAATTAACAACCAGATGTAAGATCATTTTACTTGCCAGGATATACATTTTTGCAGTGTTGCCATTTTCTCTCATTTGATGGATGTGCCAGAAATCGCCCTAGAAGAACCAACCTCGAATCCGTTCTGCGCTCTGCCTGTTTAATGCACACTGCGAAAATTGATTGACTTTGGCAAGTACAATTATCTTATATCTAGTTGATATATCTTACAGTTCTCATTTTGAGGTTGTGGTAAGCTAATTTTAAGATTATTTGTCTTATTTCCAGATATCTGAAATTTACATTTTTCTCACTTTATTAGCAGATAATTTTCTGTATTTCAAGAAATTTGCTTAAAACAGACCAAATTATAGTGAAAGCCGGTATAGTGAGAAAATTTGGCTTACAGAAATCCATTAAAAGAAGTAACAAAATATCTGGAAATAAGTAAAATAATCTTATAATGAGCTTAAAATGAGAATTTTACAACTCATCGACTAGATATAACCTCGTTTTATTTGCAGCGCATGACGGCGACCGCCTGTCATTGATGTGACTGCAACGACTGTCCTCGTGATGTCCTCGCCAGGAGACTGAGAATTAGGACCTGACTGTTAAAGCTGACAATATAAAGCTCGACTTTATGGATCCAGCGTATTTAATAAGGTCATTTTACAGCACACTTATAGTCTACTTTGGTTTGGAAGTTTATTCAGTGGATTCAGTGAGTTTGAGGTTACTTGTTTACTGTTTCAGCCTATATCGGTTGTTGGTTCCAGTTTTTCATTAATATGAAAAGCAAGAAAAGAAGGTCAAAGAAGCTCAAACACACTGAACTGTTGGCCCAAACTCGCCCAAACATGGTTCTAACACACTCTTCGTTAAACCCCCCAACCTGTTTCAGAGACTCGTGCGCTCACGTGACTGCTAATAAAGCTCCGCCCCTAACCCAAGCTCTCTCACGAAGCGTTGGTTCGACGTAGAAACAGGCCTAGACGTTTGGGCGTCCTGCTGCTGGTTCAAATGCTGTTTATATATACATATATAATTTCTAATTTGACACAATTACAAGTGCTGTTTTCCTACTGGGTTTATCTTTTCTCTTCTTTCTGTTCTCTCTCTCTCTTTCTCTCCGTCTCTCTGAATATGTATAGGTCTTCTATACCTCGCGTGAGAACTACTTACAGCACTTACCGCGTAAAAGCCGTGAGGAGTGGGGGAAAAGTTTGAGTTGGGAAATCCTTCTAACTTTGGTGTTCCACAAGTCTTTGCCTTGATGTGTTGTTGAAGTCGGTAGTAAACACTTGCACATGTCTAACTAGTACTGAGGATTGGAATTATAAACACGTGTATAGATATATAAATATTACACATGTACTGAGAAATAATAGGGGTTCTCGACACTAGCGTGCTGATATATTAACAAAAAATAGAGTGTACAGTTATATTAACCAAACACACAGAGTCAGACCTCGTCTGGCAAGCTTGCCCATGTTCTAGAAACTTCTCTCAGGGTAGTCTTGCTTCTTTAAGCTTTACAAGAACCTGTCAGGTCACGTCACTGGTCAGCTTTAACTGTTCACCACCACTGTTCATTTGATTGGGTTCTTTTGTTTGTTTGTTTGTTTGTTTGTTTTCTTCCTGTGACGTGAAGGGATTCCATTTTTCGGCCGAATTTGCTGGCTTTTGGTGGAAAGCTCAGAGCAACCCGGAGCATAGCTGTTAGCTGACGAAGAGAGGTGCTGAAAGCTGAAATCAGGATAATGACTAATTAGTGGTGCTCATGTTCAAGCTTACTTTCACTGCACAAAAATGAGATTTTGGCGTATAAAATGATCTTATACTTAGTTACAATATCTTAAAATTCTAATTTTGAGATTGTTGGAAGCTTATTTTAAGGTCATTTGACTTATCTCTAGATGATTTGTGAGTCATTTTAAGTCAATTTTTTTTCGAAGTGAATTTTCTCACTACATTGGCAGATAATTTGCCCAATATCATTTTTAATTTCTTAAAATTAGCAACGTTATTTGCCAATATAGTGAGAAAATTGGGCTTACTGAAAGTATTTGAAACAATATTCAAAAATATCTGGATAAAAGAATCTTAAAACGATCTTACATAATCTCAGAATTAGAATTATAAGATATTTAAACTAGATAATTTTACTTTTCAGAATGTCATTTTTTGCAGTTTTTTCTTGTTTTGGTCCGTGCTGAATCCAGACCGTATCCTGGAGGTGTTTTCCTTTTGGCACGCAGCAGTTAAAAGATAGAAACGATGCTGACTGAATTAGAAGTGAGATTTAAAGAGGTTTTTTGTATCCTTTTAGTGGTAAGGCCATTAGGCACCTACAAAGTGTACCTATGAAGAAACACTGCAACTGCCCACTTGAAGGGGAACTCATTTTTTTTGTTCAAAATTTTGGTCAAATTAATTTGTTAAGATAAACAGAAAGTCATTCGGAGTAGTTTGATGTAAAACAGTTCTTTGAGGAAGATATGGGAACCATATGGGAACCAGGGGTCACTATGTTTACAATACACACTGCAATAAATGAGAGCTTGGCTAGTAAAATGATACTGTATCTAATTTATATACCTTAAAATTCGTAATTTAAGATTGTTCAAAGCTAATTTTAAGATTATTTTCAGGTTATTCTTTACTTGTTTTAAGCAAGTTTCTTAAAGTTAGAAAATCTTATAATAAGCCTACAACAATCTAAAAATTAGAAATACAATATATATATTTAGGAATAGGATCATTTTACTAGCCTATTTACCAATTTTCTTTGGTTTATAATATATATATATAATTTTAAGATTGTTGTAAACTAATTTTAAGATAATTTTACTTATTTTCAGGCTTTTTTTACTTAAAAACTTTAATTTTAGTAAGCCAATATTGTTCTTACTATATCTCACAGATAATTTGGCAGGTTTCCTGAAAGGTTTCATAAAAGAAGTACATTTATCTGCCAACATAGTGAGAAAATTTGGGTTACTAAAATCAATAAGTTAAAAAAGCT